>JAXCGZ010000101.1:147500-148912 GCA_037179515.1 Halocaridina rubra | reverse complement strand
TATCCTCGAATCACTGTCATAGCTAGATCCGGCGACAACGGACGTTGTTTGGCGCCAGAAGAGTTTCCCGGCACCATGGATATTATATTGCGTATTACGTTCCGTAACTTAATAAAATTCGTCAATCGTACTGACGTCATATGAGTGATTCAACCATATGGTGATGTGCATATATATATATATATATATATATATATATATATATATATATATATATATATATATATATATATATATATATATATATATATAGAGAGAGAGAGAGAGAGAGAGAGAGAGAGAGAGAGAGAGAGAGAGAGAGAGAGAGAGAGAGAGAGAGAGAGAGAGAGAGAGAGAGAGAGAGAGAATGATAGGAAATTATATATGATGAAGTGCAGGAACGAAAATACGAGAGAGAGAGAGAGAGAGAGAGAGAGGGAGAGAGAGAGAGAGAGAGAGAGAGAATAGGAAATCATATATGATGAAGTGCATGAACGAAGAAGAAGAAGAAGAAGAGAGAGAGAGAGAGAGAAATGTCCGAATAAGTTACCGTGGCCTGAAGAATCATCGACCCCTCTACCATACAGAGGAGAGTGAGTTCATCGAGCCAGGGCATTCATGAAAAATTAAATTTTCATTTAGTCAAGTCGAGGCTTTGGAAAGGACCGAAGTGGCGTCTGGTGTCTCTTAGTCCATGCTAACTCAGCAGATATAATGATTATTTCAAGGGAAACGAAAGTCCAATGCCGGAACGAAGTGCTTTATAATGGATATACATGTGCCCACTTAACCTGTGAATGACCCATGCAGTTTGGCCGTAGGGAGGAATTGTGGCGATTCTTTATCTCCAAGGAGCTCAAAGATGTGATACGAGCGGATTGGTTTCTTTTGGAAATGTGTGCTTTGACTCTGCTACGTCGCTTACAAGGGAGATTTCGGCCATTGTATGCGTATGTACGTTTGTTAGTCTGTGGAGATGTTCAGAGACTTGAAGCCTTAAGGTAATCTGCAGAAAACTTGGTTAATATGAACTCTGAACTGCTAAATATTATTAAGAGATCGCTGAACTTCTAAATATGATTAAAGGATCTCTGAACTATCTCCTACTGTGATGAAATATGCAAAAAAATAAAAAACACTGAATTTCAGTACTTACAATATGATCGTGCATAAAAGATGATAACATAACCTCTACGTCAAAGGCTTTTATCAGAATGACGTGGTTCTATAGAACAGGATACCTAGGGAATGTTTTACTGTTTGTATAAAAAAGATGCCACCTCATTCCTTTCGTAGCTTCCAGTGAGGGTAAACAATTGAAAATTTCCACCGGCCGCAATTAACTGGTCTGTAGACCTCGGCATCCGGGTCGGCTGGAATGGGTTGTAACTTCGTAATACAAATGCGGATTCTGGGTTTTCCTGCACATGTCA
>JAXCGZ010000101.1:125000-140000 GCA_037179515.1 Halocaridina rubra | reverse complement strand
ATTGCTAAGTAACAGAAGAGAGGCCGAGAGAGATTATGAAAGGGATATCACTAGGAAGGCTAAAGAAAATCCCAAACTTTTCCACAGCTTCATGAGAGGAAAACTGAAGGACAAAGAACAGGTTTTAAACCTAAAGAGAGTTGGATGGAAGCATTGCTGAGACGGATGAAGAGATCTGTAAATAATTGAACAGGGAGTTTAAGTCAGTATTTACAGCAGAAAATACCCCATCCCCTCAGATTGCAGAGTTAGTAGATCATGGGCCAGTATTGAAGAACATCATCTTTTCAGCCACACAGGTATGCAAAGTGTTGATGGAGTTAGATGCCCATAAAGCTATAGGCCCTGATGATATATTCCCTTATGTACTTAAGAAATCCTCAAAATCAGTATCGGTGCATATGGCACTATGCATTATATTTGGAAATTTGCTGGAATCTGGGGAGATTCCAAGATACTAGAAACAAGCAAGTGGGATACCTATCTTCAAAAACGAAAGGAGGGATACAGCTCTAAACTATAGGCCTGTTTCCTTGACTAGCATAGTTTGCAAATTATGGAGATAATACTAAGAAAACACATCTCTGAATCCTTCAGCTTTTTGTCAGTGAAACAACATGGCTTCAGAGAAGACAGATCCACAGTAACAAACTTATTTGATATACATAGAAGACTAATTAAGAAGCTGCAAGAATTGGTGAGAGGTGGGAATGTCTTGGATGGATAATAACTAACTTAGAAGGAAGGGAACACAGGGTTAAAGTAAGACAGTGTCTGAATGGAAAAGGGTTAGTAGTGGTGTTTCACAGGGTTCAGTTTTAGGGCCACTTTTGGTCTTTTTAAATGTAAGTGACCTACCAGAGTCTGAAAATTCATTCTTGAATATGTTTGCAGATGATGCAAAGATTGTGAAGAAAGTAAGAGATGAGAACATTGGAAGAGAACTTCAAAAGGATCTAAATAGTCTGCATGAGTGGTCACAAAAGGGGCTAATGAAATTCAGTATTTCAAAATATAAGATAACGAGAATGGGTAACAGGGCGAGAAGGTTCAAGCTTGGATACTCAATACCTGGAGCAGAACTTCAGGGGACGGAGAATGAGAGAGGTCTAGGAGAAAACATATTGGCGGATTTGTATCCGAAAATGCATATAAATGGCATATTAAGGGCAGCATATGCTTTCTTAGCAGATGTAAGGATAGCCCTCAGACACATGGACAAGGAAATGTTCAGAAATATTTGTTATTTATGTAAGGCTAAAATTTGAACATGCAACTCCCTTTCGAAATCCGCACTTGAAAAGCGCATAAATAAGCTGGAAAGAGTTCAAAGACATGCCAAAAAATGGCGCCAGTAATACGCAATTTCAGTTATGAGGAGAGGCTGAGGGAATTAGACTTACCATCACTCGAAGCTAGAAGAATGAGAGGGGATATGATGACAGTTTTTTCATTCTTTCACGGTTTTGACAGAGTGGATAGGGATCGATATTTTGATATGGCAGGCACTAGAACTAGAGGTCATCGCTTGAAGCTTCGTAACAAAACTTCTTTTCAACATGTAAGGAAGTACTTTTTTTTTTTAGTTTTAAGGACAATTATGATAAGTATCATTGAGTATAAATTGGAACCGACTAGGAGACGGGGAGCTGACGAGCATAGGGCATTTTCCCGTAAGCATAATTAGGTAATTACACACACACACACACACACACACTGCTGTACAATACGTGCAAGATCATGTTTATATATCAATAATAACCTGTTCTGGAAAAGCAGTGTCTGTTGTACAGTACGCACTTGAAATCGCTAAGTCGAATTAACACTAAGCTGTTACCAAAGACGTAATGAGTTCTATTCCCTTTGCGGATCTTCATGAGAATTAACAATCTCTGTTAACGCAGCAGATTTAGTGAGCATACACGACTTAGATGTATGGAGCCCGTGGTGGAATAGAATATTCTTGATAGCAGGCTTTTAACTAGGTTCATATATCTGGTCTCGATCACTTATAAAACGAACAAAATTGGGCTGCTGAGGGCGTGCTTGCGAGCAACTGTCCCCTTGTGCTGTTTTATTAGTATGATGACATGCTTGCATGCATACATACATACATACATACATACTGCACATACATACACACATTATATATATATATATATATATATATATATATATATATATATATATATATATATATATATATATATATATATATATATATATATATATATATATATATATATAAAGAGAGAGAGAGAGAGAATATGCAGCGGGGAATTTACCGTGAGTAATAATGTTGCTCATTTATATACGCAAACAACTTATCATTGAGTAATGCTGTAAATAAAAATGTTGTTATTCATACTTATGTATGAATGTATGATTAATTGAAAGTGTTTTAATTAATTAATTCTTTGTAACCTTTACCATCCAGGGGACTTACATTACCCAACTGGAGCAATGCAGAAGTTGTAATGAATATATTCTTTACGACTCTTAACACCCAGTGTACTAAAAGAATGACTTTACTGTAACACTGGGGCTTTAACTATTGCACTGTGTACATTTCACCACCCAATAATATAATTAAGCTGTCATCGACTGTACCAGTGAAGGTGTTTTATGCAATGATTTCTTTGTAGCTTTTACAACTCAGTGTATATATTGTTACAAACTATAGAGCTAAAGAGGTATTGATTTCTGTATTCAGTGTAACTTGTAGCACCCACTATACTTAAGGCATGGCCGACTGTACAACTGAAGGTATTACTTTTACCATTCAGTGTACATAAGCCGTTACAAACTGTAGCACTGACGGTGTTTTAATTAACATACTCAAGTGTAACTTTTACCATCCAGTGTACTTAAGGTATTACTGACTGTACCATTAACAATATTACTTTAACCAGTCAGTACACTTAAGGTGTCATTAACTGTACCACTGAAGATGTTTTAATTAATGCATTTATTAAAATTTTCATCCATTTGTTAGGTACTTCAAACATCCCTCATCTCAGGTACTTCCATACTCTCTCATGGGACGCTAGATTACCTGTACAGGTATTCCCACAAGTGGCATTCAGCTGTACTACTGAATGTCTATATTATAGTCTTTCTTCTTTTCCCATTTCTCTGGTAGGGCACCAGACGCCCCATGTAATACCACAGTTGATGGCCTTTTGGAGTTAAAGCTGCTACTGTTTTTTAAATGTTCTTTTGGTGCCGGGTCCCCATGAGGGCAATTTTCTTTTCTCGGCCCCAGTGTTAAACTCATAAAATAAAAGCGGCACATGTCAATACTCCCAGTCACTCCCTGGACACTCTAGGGACAATACCTTACTTATATCGGTGCGTCTGCACATCACTACAGACTGCATCACTGTAAATGTTTGAACTGATATATTTTTTGTAATTATCTCACCCATCCGGTAGACGACATATACCCATTGCTATTAGGCACTCCGTATACACTCCCGAGACCATTCTGTACCTATATAGGTGTGCCAACAGGAACAGCTATACAGGTAAACATTCTTAAAAAGGGACTATATACCTTTTGTCTGTCTGTCTGTCTCTCTTTTCTTTTTAATATACTCCTCTTTCTAACTTCTGTTGCACAACTACTTTTTTAATTCTATACTGAGATTATATTTTATACCTAGAAACTACTGTAATATATATATATATATATATATATATATATATATATATATATATATATATATATATATATATATATATATATATATATATATATATTTATATTTATATTATATTATATATATAATATATATATATATATATATATATATATATATATATATATATATATATATATATATATATGCTGAACTATTAAAAAAAAAAAACGGGAAAAATATTTAAAGTACTTATTAATTTCATGACCAAATTTGGTCTGAGTACAATGCAATGTACTTGTGTGTATATATATATATATATATATATTATATATATATATATATATATATATATATATATATATATATATATATATATATATATATATATATATATATATAGTTGTTGTTCCGGTTTTACGTCACGGACTCCCTTTTCAACCAAGGGCTAGGACGGTTGCCTTCTTGCGAAGGACTTGTTTTGGCAGATGCAGTCATTACTCTGAGTGCATGACCTTGCTATCCTCAGACTGTGACCGGGCGCGAACCCTCGACCTAACACCTCAGAGTCGCGGACGCTACCGCTTGAGCCACGGTGACTATATATATATATATATATATATATATATATATATATATATATATATATATATATATATATATATATATATATATATATATATATATCGTTTTGTATCAATATTAGTCCCCATTTTTAGGGTTGGACTGATTAAAATCAAATTATTTTAATCATGTGAGTATAATCGATTATAATCACAAAATAATCACTGATTAAAATAAAAATATTTTTAATTTAATTATAATATGCATACTGTCCACCACTATGACCTAAAAATTACATACATATGAAATCACAATACACTGGAGATTTCAGGACCTGTTCCTGGTTATTCAGGAGTGACTTGTATGGAACGTGTCCCAGAGCCTCTCACTCAGTGGGAATGTCAGCTTGGTATATTTGGTGTTTGCACATACTTGTTTTAATAATTATGTATATCTTTGATAACGATATATTGTATTCAGCCTGCATTATTCATTATTACCTCATAAATTGGTGTATTTATAAGTGGTTGCTGTGGTTTTACTAAAACAATACCGGTACATCTTTTCAACAAAGGTTATAGCTGGCTACTATTCTCTAAGAAGTAGCTAGGAAAAATGTCAGATTGGTAAATTTACAGGCGAATTATACTGGTACTCTCTTTGTCATTTTTGTAGGTTTATGCTTAAAAAGACATCACTTGCCTGCTCTTTCTGCATTTTGTACCAAGAATACCTTGTCGTTTATTACCGTTTTCCATTATTCAAAATAACTAGTTGGCAACTATAACATGTGCTCAGGTTCCCAACATAACTGAGTGGGTGGCAGACCAGTTGTGACTTGTAAGCGAGCAATTACTGCTACTGGCTACACCGCAATCATGTCTGCATCTGGTAGTAAAAAAGACAAAATATGGCTTTCCTCTGAGAGAATTGCAAAGAGAAAGGGTTATCGTGCTAAGCGTAAGAGCTGCAAAAAAAGAAATACATGGAGTTCTTGACAGAGAAAGCCTCTTTTACATATTACAAGAAAAGATATACACATTGCACAAAGAAAAAATTAATGCAATATTGTATAACAATCAAATATGAATGAATATATACGTGAAATTTAAAAAAATAGAAAAATCGATTATAATAAAATAAAAATTTGACTAATTAAAGAAAAAAAAAAGATTTTTATTAAATATCGCATATTTTTCCAACCCTGCCCATTTTGGAGGTGGACGCCAAGGGTTCATTAGAATTAAGGCTAAATGCCTTCTCTAACGCCTGCCGTGAGCTTGATCGCGGGTCTGTCACCTCCCGAGTTGAGTATTCTAACCATTATTAAGGCGGTCTCTCTCTCTCTCTCTCTCTCTCTCTCTCTGTATATATATATATATATATATATATATATATATATATATATATATATATATATATATATATATATATCCAGAGTTACTTTCTCTATCATATATATATATATATATATATATTTCCAGAGTTACTTTCTCTTTCATATATATATATATATATATATATATATATATATATATATATATATATATATATATATATATATATATATATATATATATAGAGAGAGAGAGAGAGAGAGAGAGAGAGAGAGAGAGAGAGAGAGAGAGAGAGAGAGAGTGTCAGTTGTTCCCTCATCCCTTGAAATAAGTTCCATGTGACAAAAAATATGATGCAAGGAGGGTGTGATTACCAGCACTCCTTTTCCCTATAATTTTCAGTCGACTGTTACGACACGCAGGATATGGGGGAGGAAATTTACCCCCCCCCCCGAATCACGAGGGGT
This sequence comes from Halocaridina rubra, assembly GCA_037179515.1. Classification (NCBI taxonomy): domain Eukaryota; kingdom Metazoa; phylum Arthropoda; class Malacostraca; order Decapoda; family Atyidae; genus Halocaridina; species Halocaridina rubra. The sequence goes on along the minus strand of JAXCGZ010000101.1, from coordinate 133,991 downwards.
ATATGACAGAATAAAAGTAAAATATGAAATTTAAAAAAAAAATGTGTGTGTGGGAGGGCCAACGAAAATTCTTTTCACTTTGTAAAAATGTCGAGAAAACCTGATTCATAGATATGAAAATATTACCTCGAGAATAGAAATAAAGAGTCCTCTGGTGACTCATGTGTAGGTTGAGGATGAAGGAGGGACTTATCCGTGTGCGTGCGTGTTACTCGTGTGTATGTGATTACCTAATTGTGATTACCTAATTGTGTTTACGGGAAAGAGCCCAAAGCTCGTATCTTCCCGTCTCCTGATCGGTTCCATTTTTAGACTTAGTGATACTTATCATACCTGTCTTTAAAACTATGGATTGAGATAGCATTAACTACCTCCTCGCTTAGCCAATTCCAATTATCAACTACTCTTACACTGAAAAAGTATTTCCTTACATCCTGCAAACAAGTTTTCTTACGAAGCTTCAAACTATGACCTCTAGTTCTAGAGCCAGCCATATCGAAATATCGATCCCTATCCACTCTATCATAACCATGAAGGAATTTAAAGACTGTCACCATATCCCCCCTTACTCTTCTAGCTTCGAGTGATGGCAAGTCTAATTCCCTCAGCCTCTCATCATAACCGAGATTGCGTATTTCTGGCACCAGTTTCGTGGCATGTCTTTGAACTTTTTCAAGCTTAGCTATGTGCTTTTTCAAGTGCGGATTCCAAAAGGGGGCTGCATATTCGAGTTTTGGCCTCACATAGGTTACATAAATATTTCTGAACATTTCCTTGTCCATGTGCCTGAAGGCTACCCTTACATTTGATAAGAATGCATATGCTGCCCTTACTACGCCATTTATATGTATTTCTGGAGACAAATCTGCCAGTATGTTTACTCCTAGATCTCTCTCATTTTCTGTCTCTTGAAGTTGTACTCCAGCCACCGAGTAGTCAAGCTTGGGCCTTCTTGCACTTGTACCCATTCTCATTACCTTACATTTTGAGGTATTGAATTTCATTAGCCACTTTTCTGACCACTCATGCAGATTATTTAGATCCTCCTGAAGTTCTCTACCATTGTTCTCGTGTTTTACTTTCTTCACAATCTTTGCATCATCTGCAAACATATTCATGAATGAATTTACAGACTCTGGTAGGTCATTTACATATACAAGGAACAAAAGTGGCCCTAAAACTGAACCCTGTGGAACTCCACTACTAACTCTTCTCCATTCAGACACTGAGTGTCTTACTCTAACCCTCTGTTCCCTTCCTTCTAAGTAAGTTTTTATCCATTCCAAGACATTTCCACCTATTCTAGCCATTGATTGCAGCTTCCTAATAAGTCTCCCATGTGGAACAGTGTCAAACGCTTTCTGGAAGTCTAGGAATATGCAATCTGCCCAGCCCTCTCTTTCCTGTAAGATTTGGCTTACCTCATCATAAAATTCTAATAAGTTTGTTACTGTTGATCTTCCTTCTCTGAAGCCATGTTGCCTCACTGACAAAAAGTTGAAGGATTCCAAGTGAAGAGAGATATGTTTCCTTAGTAGTTTCTCCATAAGTTTGCAAACTATGCTGGTCAAGGAAACTGGTCTATAGTTCAGAGCCGTATCCCTCCTTCCCTTTTTGAAGATAGGTATCACATTTGCTTGTTTCCAGCATCTTGGAATCTCCCCCGACTCCAGTGACTCCTTAAATATGATACTTAGTGCCACTGATATTGTGTTTGTGCATTTTTTAAGCACATGAGGGGATATGTCATCAGGACCTGTAGCTTTATGAACATCTAAATCCATCAGCGCTTTGCATACCTCTGTGGCTGTAAGGTTGATGTTCTCTAATACCGGCCCTTGAGCTTCTATCACTGCAATCTGAGGGGGTGGGGTATTTTCTACTGTAAATACTGACTGAAACTCCTTGTTCAATTCTTTGCAGATCTCTTCGTCCGTCTCAGTGATGCTTCCATCCGCTCTCTTTAGCCTTAAAACCTGTTCTTTTACCTTCAGTTTTCCTCTGATAAAGCTGTGGAAAAGCTTGGGATTTTCTTTAGCCTTCCTGGTGATGTCCCTCTCATAATCTCTCTCTGCCTCTCTCCTTTTACTTAGGTAGTCATTTCTTGCTCTTTTGTAGGTTTGCCAGGCATTTATGTTTTTTCTCCTCCTATACCTTTTCCAGCATTTGTCTCTCCACTCCTTAGCTCTTTTACACCCATTATCGAACCATTTCTCTCTGGCATGAATTACACCTACTTTGGTGACAGGTATGCAGCAATCTACTATCTTCCCATATTTCTCACAAAAGATGTCATACATTTCTTGTACAGATTTGTTGTAAAATAAGGTTCTCCAGTCAATAACTGCAAAAAGCTCATTCATTTTGATGTAATCTCCTTTCGGTGTGTGTGTGTGTGTGTGTGTAAGAAGTTTAGATAGATAGTTTAGTTTATCTTTACTTCGTATTTTCAATTACATAGAAAAATACATTACGTAAAACTTAAAAAATTATGTATATTTTAAGATTAATTATAAATACCTATATCACGATATTTAACACCAGCACAACGAGCAAAACACTCAATCGGTAGCACAATCGGTCATAACTTATTAATAGAATGAAACAACTAACTCCTCCTCCTCCTCCTCCATTGTTAAATATCCTAAAACACTTAGAACTGTAGTCGTTCCAAGTCTAAAGCATACAAAAATAAAAAAAAAATACTTAAAATAAAACAGTGACTTTGCATAAAGATTTAATAATCGCGATAGTTAATAAAAATAATTCATAAAATAAAATGCATTGATCAAAATCATACAAAGATTATTATAACCCTGTGAACTTGCAACAGTGAAAAAAAAAATTCTAATGACAACAATGAGTGATAGTCATAAAATCTTATATACATACACACACACACATATAAATACACAAATACACTTACACACATATATACACACATACACTTATATACATACATGCACATATAAAATACACGTGCATACACAAACAATTCCTCTAAAATAACATATTAAAATATTAATACATATTAACACACATATACTCAAAATGCACACCCAAAAGAAAAGAATGATTAAACAGCTACGCAGATAAAAGAGAGAGATAATTGGGTTAAGTCTAGTTTTTTTTTCAATTTTGTATTTTCAATACCTAATATTATAGTATATAGGAATGTTTAGAGCAAATTAATGAATTTTACAAAATAAAATAAATAGATCTACTAAAAAAAGCCTATTATTTGTCTTATGAAAATTGCTTACTTAAGCAATTACCTTAAAGAAAATATTATAATCGTAAGCAAAGAATAAACATTTCATAAATCATAAAATATATTGACAAAAGTCAATTTAAGATTAAAATAACTTAATAAAATAGCAAAAGTTTGACTAAAAGTGCAATCTATAAGAGTCAAATGATAAAAGTATTGATAAATAGCATAATACTCATATATGCAAACACACAACATTCCATTTATATACATATATTATATATATATATATATATATATATATATATATATATATATATATATATATATATATATATATATATATATATATATATATATATATATACTCAAAAACACAAGTAAAAGAGAAAAAAATTACGAATTAAAACATAAATTATACAAGATTCACAAACATATACAAATTTAAATGCAAATCCAAACACTAAAACGAAATAATCTATAAATTATACCCAAAATACTCAAAAATATTCTTAAACACATTCTAAAAATATTAATCTTCACAGACTTTAAAAATATTAAATCAAAATAATTCACACATAATTTAATTCATAATACACTTTCATGTGGTTCTTTTAGCTGAGGCTCTTGGTATTTTGTTCATCCATTTATATTTTTATTCTTATATATTCGTAAATTTGTTTTTGTTTGATATCCTTTACCCTTCCCTCCTGGTGGTCCTCTAGGGGTTAAAAGCGTGCAATCGGCGCCATCACCTCTACCTTCTTCACTCCTATCCTATCTCAACTTTCTTCTTCTTCTCAACATGGAATAAAAAAAAAAATTCTTATGGAAACTAATAATCCTGAGCAGAGCACCTGCAGGCCAGAAGAAAAGGCCCAGCCACACACACATGGGTGGATTTCGACATACACACACTCACCAAATGGTAGCCAGCACAGCCTCTTAATCATTGCTTATTAGCGAATCAATATCGTACTTTGTTGCAAGCGTCCTAGATAGGTCTCTGAAAAAAAAACTGACGATGTTGCCAGAAAATTGGTAGATAGATAGATGGATGGATAGAGGACAGACGGAGATAGATAGATAGATGTTCACAGTATCTTTTCCATACATTATTAGCGACCGTTTGCAAATATTGATAATGAAAGTAAATATTTTTCTTGGCAAATAATCAACAATGGATAGCTCGTTATTGGGGAAGCACTTTGTGGGTGAAATATCCTATGGAGAAGAAAGCACTGTGTGAATATAAGAAATTAAATTAGACATTACCATTAGTAATTATAACCAACTTATACAAAATGGAAAAGAAATGGAAAGGAACGAAAAAAGTACACACTCTCATACATACATACACTCATACTTACACGCTCCAAAGTGCATGCAAGCTCTCAAAGTAAAAAAGTATTTTTTTTTCTTATGTGTGTGACACCGGGACAGGCAAAAACTGCCCTCATCAATAAAGGCCCGGGCACGTGAAAATACCAAGACGAAGGAAAAGAAAAAGGTTAAGGACAAGGCAAAGATGAGGTAATGTCACACAAAGGAAAACGACAGACAGAAAAAACATTCAAAGTACAGAGGACCCAGAGATATGGAGGACTAGGCCCTCAGATGACGATTGATCTGCTTTTTGAAGGATGATAGCTCATAAGAATTAGGAAAGAGAGAAGGAGGAAGAGAGTTCCAGAGTCTGGAGGTAGATGGGAAGAAGCAGTCGCTGCACCGACCAACCAATCCGCGAGCTACAAATTTCCACACAGTACCTGTGAGATGAGGCCCCTTGGCGAGTGTTACGCGACCTCGGCAGTGGGGGAGGGATGAGTAAAAAAAAAATTTAATCGAAATAAATATATAACTAACTAATTAAATAAACAAATATATTAATTACTTAATTGAAATTACCCGGACAGCAAAATAAACACACTAAGCAAATACATATACACATGCACAATCTCTAACACAAGTGCGAGAAGACCCAAGCTTGGGTTCGCAGTAGCAGGTGCAGAACTTTAAGAGACAGAATGAGAGAGATCTAGGATTAAATATACTGGCAGATTTGTCTCCGAAAATGCATATAAATGGCTTAGTAAGGGCTGCATAATGCTCTCTTAGCAAATGTAAGGGTAGCTTTTAGACATGGACAATGAAATGAGGCTGAAGCTTGAATATGCAGCCCCCTCTTGGAATTCGCACTTAGAAAAGCATATAAATGAGCTCGAAAATGTTCAAAGACACGTTACGAAATGATGCCAGAAATACGCAATCTCAATTATGAGGAGGGGCTGAGGGAGTTATACTTACCATCACTCAAGGGGTCGATATTTTTATATGGCTGGCTCTAGAGTTAAAGGTCATAATATGAAGAATCGTAAGAAAACTTCTTTGCAGGATGTAAGAAGAGATGAGAATTGGAATTCACTAAGTGAGGAAGTAGTTAATGCATTCATGGTTTTAAAGAACAAATATGATAAGTATCATCGAGTATACAAATAGAACCGACCAGGAGACGGAGTTGCGAGCATATATCCCTAAAGCACAATAAGGTAATTATACACAGAAGTTCATGTGATCTCTAAACCCATCCTTAAAAATAACATTCTCTGCAGTGTTGTGATATTTGAAATGTTATCTGCTATTCGTTACATGCCCTTTGGGACTCATCTAACCCCACTTTCTAGATATACCCATGACCTATACAAAGCGCATGTTCTAGAGGTCAATTAGACCTCTAGAGGTCGGTATACATGGTTTTGCGATTTGTTTACAGAAAAATCGGTTAACATAACGATCGTATTCCCTCAAGATTTCAATTCAGCGGTAGCTCAGTGATTTAGAGTACTCGACTCGGCAGGTGACAGACCCGCGATCGAGCGCACTGCGGGTCGCTAGGAAGGGCATACCGCCTTAATTCCTCCGTTTCAACCTGTCTCTGTCCACCCCCATAGTGAGGATTAATGGTGACACATAAACGGAAAACAACAATGCCCTGTGCACAAACTTTTCTTTCTTCCTCAGAACTATTTTGGATATGGGGGGAGGAGACAGTGGAGTCCCTTGTGTGGCATGTACTCTGATTACCCAGCAGGCACAGTGAATACGCTTTTAGAAGTGTAGGGTCTATGGTGGAACAGTACTTGCATAAGGTCGTGCTTGTTAGGGGGTAAATATGGCTGTTTTCCAGCTGTCTTAAAAGAAAACTGTTCGAATTTTTATATACACAGTATATATATATATATATATATATATATATATATATATATATATATATATATATATATATATATATATATATATATATATATATATATACAGTTAACCCGTGAAAGTGTGTAGATAATTCTACTCGTAAGCGCCAAGGTACTCCATTATTTTCTTATTTGCTCCTCGTAGTTATTTTGTACATACATACACACACACACATCCACTTATACATGCATCCATCCATACATAAAAACGTATACAAATACTCGTGTGTGTGTGTGTGTGCGTGTGTGTGTGTGGGGATATATATAAATGCACATATGCATATATATACACAGGCGGACACATATAAACTGACCTTTTATAACTGTCACACTGGTTCCTTCTTTGCCTTAATGAAAATAACCTTTTCTTAGCCTGGTTTTCATGATCCACTTTTAAGCGTTTGGGGGGGGGGGGGCTAGGTTACTGGTACTGATAGAGGAGTAATATTGGCCTTGAACATGATATATATATATATATTATATATATATATATATATATATATATATATATATATATATATATATATATATATATATATATATATATATATATTACCACTCACGCTCGTGTTCACCCGCTCGCGCTCTCGCGCGCACACACACATACACACCACTCACACACGATTGAATGTACATATGTGTGTACATACATATACACATGTTTAATTCCCTCAACCACTCCTCTAAGCTCCTTGGGGATAAAAGGTTGCCACGTCTCCCCCCTCTTCCACCCTGCTTGAGCCAACCACAAGGTAGGCGGGCAAGGGTATTCTACAATAAAGGCAGACAGCAGCAGCTAATTTACCCCCACCTCTTCATCACATGGCAACTCCCCTCACACCCGCCCATCACAGTCCACTGAGCTAGCAGGTTCGAGAAATCCCTTTGGCCCACGTCATCTATGCACAATCTTCCTCCACTCATTCCTATCTCTTGCACGCACTTTTCCCTGCTCCACTGACATTCCATGTGCATTCAGTTCTCTTTTCACACCGTTTATCCATCCATCTCATTATAGGTTTCCCTTTTGCCCTAACTCCAATCACTTCTGCTCTCAACACTCTCTTCAATATTCGTTCATCACTCATCCTCTCCATGTGTCCAAACCAACTCAACACTTTCTAATCTAGCCTATCCAACATCTTCATTACAGCACCTGGTCTCTGCCTGATATCTTAATTTCTTACTCTATCTATTCTAGATACGCCAGTCATACTTCCCATACACCTCATCTCCATTACATTCAACTAGTTCATTTCATCCTCTCATGCATTCCAAGTCTCTGCTCCATACAATGTTGTTGGCACAAGCATACTATCATATATCATTCTCTTTTCATTCATTCCCAAATATTTATTTCTCATTACACTTTTCAAACCACCTAGACATTTACTTGCTTCCTTCACTCTGTGATGTACCTTTACATCCACTCATCTACTCCTTGGTATATGTGACCCCAGATACTTAAAACTCTCAACTTCTTCAAGCCACTCTCCATTCACTCCTACACTCAATCCTCGTGCATTTCATGACTACTTTTACCAATATTCATCCACAACTTCCTTCTTTCACACACACTAATAAACTCAGTCACCAAATGCTTCAATTCATTCTCAGTATCAGCCAACAGTACAGTATCATCCGCAAATAGCAACTAATTCAATATCCACAACCTGCCATCCACACCCACTAGTTCCAAGCCTCTTGTTGAATGCGGTGAAGAGTTTTTACATGAATAGTAGAGCATGTGTGAGAATTGGGAATGGTATGAGTGCTTGGTTTGAGGTGAGTGTAGGGTTACGTCAAGGTTGTGTCATGTCGCCATGCTTGTTTAATGTGTATTTGGATGGAATGGTAAGGGAAGTAAATGATAGAGTATTAGGCATAAATATGTATACATATAAAATTGCATATGTTATATATTAATCTGCTTAACTGGAATTATAACAGATAGGTAATAATACATACATAGATTTTGTGAAACTGAAGATGTTTTAATACACATTTTATGAAAAATAAACATAATAAATTTACCTTTGGTATTTTATTTTACGAGTCATATTGAAGTGTGTCATACGGTAGTTCCCCCTCTAAGAGGGGTGAGGGGTATATTAATACAGGTGCATTGTTCAGCGATATTTAAGGATGGTGATCAACTATCAGGCCGCACCCTTCTCTCTCTCTCTCTCTCTCTCTCCTCTCTCTCTCTCTCTCTCTCTCTCTCTCTCTCTCTTTACATATAATATATATATATATATATATATATATATATATATATATATATATATATATATATATATAATTTATTTATTAGTGAGAATAAATAAATTCTGGTGAATATAAAGTAAAGGTAGATATTGGATTTTTTCATGATTTTCATGTGATTTGTTTCATAACCGGACTATGAAGGATGCCCTTCGAAAACTCTTGATTTCTGAAACAAGCTGTCTTCATAACTCAAAATTCCTTTCTGATGCTCAACTATAATATAAATGTTCCAGAGTTAGATTGATGATATATAGATACACA
>JAXCGZ010000101.1:102500-117500 GCA_037179515.1 Halocaridina rubra | reverse complement strand
ATTTTAATTCAATTTATAATATTGATGTATGTGTATGAAATAACATATATTTAATTAATTTGATTAATAACAAAATTCTATTGATATATTTGCTATGAAAGGGAGAAATAAAAAAAAAGAAATAAGCAGCATAGCAACTCGATCGTATCTCAAGGTTTGTTATGTTTTTGTAAAGCAGTGAATAGTGAAACGAAGGAAATGAAGATAATGATAGCTAGAATAGAAAAAGTTATAATAATAATAATAATAATAATAATAATAATAATAGTAATAACTGCTCTCTCTCTCTCTCTCTCTCTCTCTCTCTCTCTCTCTCTCTCTCTCTCTCTCTCTCTCTCTCCCTCTCTCTCTCTCTCTCTCCCCCCCCCCAGAATATTACTACCAACTGTATTGGTAGCTATTTGTAGTTATTATTGTTTTCTTTGTTTGATATTATTATTATTATAATTATTATTATTATTATCATTATTATTATTATTATTATTATTATTATTATTATTTTGTAGTAGTAGTAGTAGTAGTAGTAGTAGTAAGTATTGTTGTTGGTATTTGATATAAATATGCCATATTCTTCCTAATTTTCGTCCGTAGTGAGACATACCAAAAAGAAATAATACATGCTTGTAAATGCGGTAGAGCCAAAGGGGATTCCCCTGCCACGAGCTCATTGCCAGAGGTCGCTATTGTGCACCTTAAAAAAAAAAAAACACTTTCAAAAGACATGAATATTAAAGAGCTTTTGTTATCAGGACTCGATTAACGGTCTAGGGCACTAGGCCATGTACACGTGTAGGGTCATTAGTTTTTTTTTTTTATGATTGTGACACCAGGACGGGCCAAAAAAAAAATAAGTAAAAGAAAACTGCCCTCATCGCGCCTGGTCACGAAGTAAACAGAGTAAAGAAACAGAGATGGAGAGTGTTGTGATTACCTAATTGTAATTACCTAATTGTGTTTACGGACGTATCTTCCCGTCTCCTGATCGGTTCCATTTTATACTTAGTGATACTTATCATACCTGTCCTTAAAACTATGGATTCAGATAGCATTAACTACCTCCTCGCTTAGCGAATTCCAGTTATCAACTACTCTTACACTGAAAAAGTATTTCCTTACATCCTGCAAAGAAGTTTTCTTACGAAGCTTCAAACTATGGACTCTAGTTCTAGAGCCTACCATATCAAAAAATCGATCCCTATCCACTCTATCATAACCATGAAGGAATTTAAAGACTCACCATCTCCCCCCTCAATCTTCTAGCTTCGAGTGATGGTAAGTCTAATTCCCTCAGCCTCTCATCATAACTGAGATTGCGTATTTCTGAAACCAGTTTCGTGGCATGTCTTGAAACTTTTTCAAGCTTAGCTATGTGCTTTTTCAAGTGCGGATTCCAAAAGGGGGCTGCATATTCGAGTTTTGGCCTCACATAGGTTACATAAATATTTCTGAGCATTTCCTTGTCCATGTGCCTGAAGGCTACCCTTACATATGATAAGAATGCATATGCTGCCTTACTATGCCATTTATATGTATTTCTAGAGACAAATCTGCCAGTATGTTTACTCCTAGATCTCTATCATTTTCTGTCTCTTGAAGTTGTGCTCCAGCCAACGAGTAATCAAGCTTGGGCCTTCTTGCACTTGTACCCATTCTCATTACCTTACATTTTGAAGTATTGAATTTCATTAGCCACTTTTCTGACCACTCATGCAGACTATTTAGATCTTCCTGAAGTTCTCTACCATTGTTCTCGTTTCTTACTTTCTTCACAATCTTTGCATCATCTGCAAACATATTCATGAATGAATTTACAGCCTCTGGTAGGTCATTACATATACAAGGAACAGAAGTGGCCCTAAATCTGAACCCTGTGGAACTCCACTACTAACTCTTCTCCATTCAGACACTGAGTGTCTTACTCTAACCCTCTGTTCCCTTCCTTCTAAGTAAGTTTTTATCCATTCCAAGACATTGCCACCTATTCTAGCCATTGCTTGCAGCTTCCTAATAAGTCTCCCATGTGGAACAGTGTCAAACGCTTTCTGGAAGTCTAGGAATATGCAATCTGCCCAGCCCTCTCTTTCCTGTAAGATTCGGCTTACCTCATCATAAAATTCTAATAAGTTTGTTACTGTTGATCTACCTTCTCTGAAGCCATGTTGCCTCACTGACAAAAAGTTGAAGGATTCCAAGTGAAGAGAGATATGTTTCCTTAGTAGTTTCTCCATAACTTTGCAAACTATGCTGGTCAAGGAAACTGGTCTATAGTTCAGAGCCGTGTCCCTCATTCCCTTTTTGAAGATAGGTATCACGTTTGCTTGTTTCCAGCATCTTGGAATCTCCCCTGATTCCAATGACTTTTTAAATATGATACTTAGTGCCACTGATATTGAGTTTGCGCATTTTTTAAGTACATGAGGGGATATGTCATCAGGACCTGTAGCTTTATGAACATCTAACTCCATCAGCGCCTTGCATACCTCTATTTCTGTAAGGTTAATATTCTCTAATACCGGCCCTTGAGCTTCTATCTCTGCAATCTGAGGGGGTGGGGTATTTTCTACTGTAAATACTGACTGAAACTCCTTGTTCAATTCTTTGCAGATCTCTCCATCCGTCTCAGTGATGCTTCCATCCTCTCTCTTAAGCCTTAAAACCTGTTCTTTTACCTTCAGTTTTCCTCTGATAAAGCTGTGGAAAAGCTTGGGATTTTCTTTAGCCTTCCTGGTGATGTCCCTCTCATAGTCTCTCTCTGCCTCTCTTCTTTTACTTAGGTAGTCATTTCTTGCTCTTTTGTAGGTTTGCCAGGCATTTATGTTTTTTCTCCTCCTATACCTTTTCCAGCATTTGTCTCTCCACTCCTTAGCTCTTTTACACTCTTTATCGAACCATTTCTCTCTGGCATGAATTACACCTACTTTGGTGAAAGGTATGCAGCAATCTACTATCTTTCCATAATTCTCACAAAATATGTCATACATTTCTTGTACAGATTTGTTGTAAAATAAGGTTCTCCAGTCAATAACTGCAAAAAGCTCATGCATTTTGATGTAATCTCCTTTCGGATAGTTCCTCCTCATGTCCTCAGTGCCTCTACTCTCAGGCAGATATCTTCAATGATATACTCCATCAACAACACACAGTGGTCACTCTTTCCAATTGGTGGTTCATACTCAATTTTTTTCAATATGCAACACATTATCTGTGAACACTAGATCAAGTAGGGTGTGTGTGTATATATATATATATATATATATATATATATATATATATATATATATATATATATATATATATATATATATATATATATGATTCTATTTCACGAGAAACATGTGAATATTCTGTAAATAGCTACATAAGAAAATTGTAAGAAATTTTGAGATCCTTAGTACTTTCTAGTTTATTACTTATCTTCAGAGGAATCTGAGTTGTACTAATGAATGAGGCGATATATACACATACAGAAAACAGACGAAGAAAATAGAATTAGCAACCCATCATTGGAAGTTGAGTATACAGGCAATACTGCCATATGATATATTAGTTTATTGGGGTGAAAATACCGAGTAAATATGGTATGGTCAATGGTAGGAGGAAATGGGATCATATTACTTTGCTGAGAATAATAGTAACAATGAAAAAGACACACTAAATCTAATAATAATAATAATAATAATAATAATAATAATAATAATAATAATAATAATAATAATAATAATGGAAATAATAGTGATAATAATTGTTAATGATAATAACACTAGTAATAATACTAATAATAAAAGTCATCAACACAACGAAACCAATGCAACTTAGTATTTATAGGGACAATAGTTGGAATTTACTGTCATTAAAAAAATTCTACAAATAATTATTATATTTCTTTAGTTGTGGACTAGATAATCATTCTCTGCAATTACCTAAAAATGCTACCATACAACTCATTCACCTATGTGTTGCAGATTGCAAGTTTGTTTTCGGCGTTAAATATTACCAAAAGAATTTCGGTATAGCTCTGGGAAACTCCTTATCTCCTCTTCTTTGTAATCTTTATATGGAATTTTTTTTTAAAGACAGTACCTTCCAAGTACTGTCCCTGTAAATACTAATTTTCATTGGTTTCGTTATGCTGATGATATACTGTGTTTTTCCTTTACCGATATTAACGTTCAGAAGTTTTTACCAAGTTGAATAAACTGTTCCATTTATTAAATTCACGTTACAAAAAAAAATAATAATAATAGCTTGCCATTTTTAGACATTTTATTACATAGACAACCTTTTTCATTGAGGGTTGATATTTTTAGAAAACCCGCATAATTATCTATCCTATATGCATTTTCATTCCGGTCATGATCTCAAAATAAAGAAAGTTATCTTTTCTTCAATGTGTCTCCGTGCTTTCCGTATGGTAAGCCCAGAATACCTTGATGCTGAGATTGATAATATCTTTGATATTGGAAAAAATCTTTGTTATCCCAATTGGTTCATAAATACCTGCTTCAGTGCTGCAATACGCACTTTTCACAGACCTCCCCTCCCTGACACTAATGTGGTTGCGAACTTTAATAATACCTTAGTTATTCCCTTTTTTCAGGGCTATCATAGCTTAGTCAAGATTTTGAGAACATTAAATGCCCGATTAGTTTTCAAATTTGAAAATACTCTTTGCAATATGTTGATAAAAAATAGTCCTGTTTCCACTTCTAACATTATTTATAATATTTCTTGTAAAGATTGTGATAAGTATTATGTAGGCTAGACTAGCAAATCATTAGAATTTCGTGCAATCAACGTAAATATAATTTTCAAATTTGTCAGTCATCCAGTGCTTTGTTCAAGCATTACGCTGATTGCAGTCACCATATTAACTGGAACAATTCCTCTGCCTTAGTAAGAAGTAATGATATTATTACTAGAAACATCTTGGAATCTGCAATAATTATCTCAACCGAGCACCATTATATTAACTTAAGTCATGGTTTATTTGTAACTGATCCCATATTATCAAGTATGCCTTATTCAAGTTTGAAAAATGTAATTTCGGAAATAACATCAGTCCTTTTTTTATATTTTTCTTTATATCCATAAATCATTTATTCATATTAATAAATTGTCATTACGTATTTCCTTTCTTTTAGAATTGCTCTTATTTCACCTTTTTTTTTGTCATTTCATAATTAATATATTTATAATAATATTATTGTTAGTATTTCTAATATCATCGTTTTGTTTTTTCACATTTTTCTTGATTACTGGTTTTTCTTATTGTTGTACTGTTGTTAATTTAATTTTTTGGTTAGTATTACATCTATAGTTATTATATTTTATTATTATTATTATTATTATTATTATTATTATTATTATTATTATTATTATTAGTATTAGTATTAGTATTATTATTATTATTATTATTATTATTATTAGATTTAGTGTGTCTTTTTCTTTATTACTGTTATTCTCAGCAAAGTAATTTCATCCCATTTCCTTTTGCCATTGCCATACCGAATTTACTTGGTATTTACACCCCCAATATACTAATATAGCATATGGCGGTATTGCCTTTATACTCAGCTTCCGATGATGGGTTGCTAATTCCCTTTTTTCATCTGTTTTCTGCATGTATATATATATCCTTATTCGTTTGTACAACTCAGATTCCTTAGAAGATAAGTAATAAACTTGAAAATGTTAAGGATCTCAAAATTTCTTACAATTTCCTTACATAGCCATTTAGATATTCAGAATATTCACATGCTTCTCTTGAAATACTATCATATATATATATATATATATATATATATATATATATATATATATATATATATATATATATATATATATATATATGTTATTGTTATTATAATTATTATCATTATTGTTATTAAATTTAGTATCTTTTCCACTGTTACTATTATTCACAGCAAAGTAATATGATCCCACTTCCTCCTACCTCTGACCATATCGTATTTACTGGGTATTTACACCATAATAAACTAATATAACATATGTCGATATTGCCTTTATACTCAACTTCTGATGCTTACACCGAAAAAGTACTGCCTTACATCCTGCAAAGAAGTTTTCTTACCAAGCTTCAAACTATGACCACTAATTATAGAGCCAGCCATATCAAAATATCGATCCCTATCCTCTCTATCATAACCATGGAGGAATTTAAAGACTGTCACCATATGGGTGGCTAATTCCCTTTTTTCTCCTGTTTTCTGTATGTATCTATAATGCCTCTTTCGTTTGTGCAACTCAGATTCCACTGAACATAAATAATACTATCAAAAGTACTAAGGATCTAAACATTTCTTTCAATTTCCTTACGTTACCATTTACATATATACTGTGTGTGTGTATATATATATATATATATATATATATATATATATATATATATATATATATATATATATATATATGTGTGTGTGTGTGTGTGTGTGTGTGTGTGTGTGTGTGTGTGTGTGTGTGTGTGTGTGTGTGTGTGTGTGTGTGTAATTACCTAATTGTGTTTACGGGAAAGAGCCCAAAGCTCGTATCTTCCCGTCTCCTCATCGGTTCCATTTTATACTTAGTGATACTTATCATACCTGTTCTGAAAACTATGGATTGAGATAGCATTAACTACCTCCTCGCTTAGCCAATCCCAATTATCAACTACTCTTACACTAAAAAAGTATTTCCTTACATCCTGCAAAGAAGTTTTCTTACGAAGCTTCAAACTATGACCTCCAGTTCTAGAGCTTGCCATATCAAAATATCGATCCCGATCCACTCTATCATATCCATGAAGGAATTTAAAGACTGTCACCATATCCCCCCTCAATCTTCTAGCTTCGAGTGATGGTAAGTCTAATTCCCTCAGCTTCTCATCATAACTGAGATTGCGTATTTCTGGCACCAGTTTCGTGGCATGTCTTTGAACTTTTTCAAGCTTAGCTATGTGCTTTTTCAAGTGCGGATTCCAAAAGGGGGCCGCATATTCGAGTTTTGACCTCACAGAGGTTACATAAATATTTCTGAACATTTCGTTGTCCATGTGCCTGAAGGCACAATTAGGTGAAACTACTTAATTGTGCCTACGGAAAAGAGCTCCAAGCTCAAATCCCGTGTCCTAGTCGGTTTAGTTTCGTACTTTTTTTTATGATTGTGACACCAGGACAGGCAAAAACAAATAATAAATCTACCTTCATCAAGCCTGGGCACGAAGAAAACAAAAAGAGAAACAGAGATGGGGAATGTTGTGATTTGTCAGATGTGAAGGGATAATAAGACATATGTAACGAATATCTAAGATATTCGGTGTTAGTGATACTTATCATAGTTGCCCTGAAAAGTATGTATTAAGTTAGCGTTTACTACCTCCTCGTTTAGCGAATTCCAATTTTCAACTACTTTTACACTAAAAAGGTACTTTCTTACATCCTGCAAAGAAGTTTTCTTATGAGGATTCAAACTATGACCTCTACTTCTAATGCCAGCCACATCAAAATATCGATCCCTATCCACTCCATCATAACCAACAAGGAATTATATATCCGTCACCATATCCCCCCTAATTCTTCTATGTTCGAGTGATTGTAGGTCTAATCCTTTCAGCTTCTCCTCATAACAGAAATTGCGTATTTTTGGCGCTAGTTTGCTGGCATGTCTTTAAACTTTTTCCAGCTTAACTACGTGCTTTTTCAAGGGTAGATTCCAAAAGGAGGGCTACATATTCTAGCTTTGACCTCATGTACGTTACATAAATATTTCTGAACATTTCCTTGTCCATGTGCCTGAAGGCTATCCTTACATTTGCTTAGAATGCATATGCTGCTCTTACTATGCCATTTATATGCATTTCTGGAGACAAATCGGCCAGCATGTTTACTCCTAGATCTCTCATTCTCTCTCTCTCGAAGTTCCACTCCTGCCACTGAGTAGTCCAGCCTGGGGCTTCTTGCACTGAGTGTCTTACTCTAACACTCTGTTCCCTTCCTTCTAAGTAAGTTTTTATCCATTCCAAGACATTTCCACCTACTCTAGCCATTGCTTGCAGCTTCTTAATAAGTCTCCATGTGGGATAGAGTCAAATGCTTTCTGGAAGTCTAGGAATATGCAATCTGCCCAGCCCTCTCTTTCCTGTAAGATTCGGCTTACCTCATCTTAAATTTCTAATATATTTGTCACTGTTGATTTACCTTCTCTGAAACTATGTTCTCTCTCTGACAAAATGTTGAAGTTTAGAGTTGTATCCTTCCTTCCCTTAATGAAGATAGGTACCATGTTCGCTTGTTTCCAGCATCAGGAACGCGAGTAGGATGTTTGATAATTTGCTCCAGATCGTGAGTAATAGAGAAAGCAAGTGCCTCGCTTCCTCCCACATCAGTGTGAGAAGAATGAAGCCACTCACTGTGGTGTACATTGAAGTCTCCAATGTAGGGAACTTATCAGCCTTTTCCACTCTCTCCTATCCAATGCTTCCTCTCCACTGAGGTACTTCTCTCTCAAGTCGTCCCGTATACAGTCATCCCATCGTCTTCATGGTCTCCCTCTTCCTCTCACCCCCTCCACCTCTAGCTCAATCATCCTTCTACCAATCCAATCTTCATCTCTCCTCATACAATGTCCATACCACTGAAGCCTTCTTTCTTGCATCTTCTTTCCCACTTGTGTCACCTTGGCTGTCCCTCTAATTCTCTCATTCCTGATCCTATCCCTCCTCGTCACACCCAACATCCATCTCACCATTCTCATCTCTGCCACTTCCATCTTTCTTTCTTGTGTTTTCTTAACAGGCCACGTCTCCGAGCCACATATCATCGCTGGCCTTACTACTGCACGATATATCATGCCTTTCACTCTTGCACTAACCGTTCTATCACATATCAGTCCAGAGCATTTCCTCCAAATTTTCCATCCTGCTTGTATCCTCCCATTTATTTCTCTATCCAGTTCACCATCCTCCGACAGACTTGACCCCAAGTACCTGAAAGCCTCCACCTTTTTTAAGCTCTCCTGTGCCAAGTACAATTGACTGTAATAATCTTGTTCTCCCATCTGCATGTATTCTGTTTTGTCCCGGCTTATCTTTAGCCCTGTACTTTCCAACTCGTCCCTCCACTGGTTGAACTTCTCCTGCACTTTCTCTCTGGTCTCCGCCACCAAGACTATGTCGTAGGCAAAACACATAGTCCATGGGGTCTCCTCCAGTACGTCCCTCACTATCACATCCATGACCAGATTGAAAAGGTATGGACTCAGTGTCGACCCCTGATGTAGTCCAACTGTCAATGGGAACTTGTCCGTCACCCAAAGCCGCTGTCCTCACTTGTGTGTATACATCCCTGTACATATCCTGGCACACCCTCAATACTTTTCTGGCACTCCCTTCTCCCGCATGCACCTCCACACTTCCTCCCTTGGTACTCGATCGTAAGCTTTTTCCAAGTCAATAAAAACCATATGTAATACCTTCCGTTTATCTCTGTACTTTTCCATTAACTGTCTAAACGCAAAGATGGCATCCGTTGTACTCCTTCCTGGCATAAATCCAAACTGAGCTTCCGTTATTTCTGTACATTCTCTCAGTCTTTTGTCCATTACTCTCTCATATATCTTCATAGTATGGCTCATAAGCTTAATTGTTCTATACTTTTCACAGTCCTGGATGTCCCCCTTCTCTTTGTAAATTGGTACCAGGGTACTTTCTCTCCATTCATTTGGTATTTTTTCACTATCAAATGCTTGGCAAATGATCTCGTACACGATATCGACTCCCAGGTTGCCCAGTGCTTTCCAAGCCTCAACCGGTATCTCATCTGGTCCAACTGCTTTCCCGTTCTTCATTTTTCCAATTGCTTCCTTCACCTCTTGCACCCTAATATCTTCCACCTCCACCTCATTTGGCTGTCCATACTCAATAGTTTGCCTTGGGTTTTCTACATTTAGCAATGTCTCAAAATAGCTCTTCCATCTCTGTTTGATATCCTGCTCTTCACACAAAACTCTTCCCTGTTCATCATTAATTTGCTTTACATGTACCAAGTCTTTAGTAGCTTTATTCCTCTGCTTTGCTATACTGAACACTTTCTTTTGTCCATGTTTAGTGTCCAGATCTTCATAGAAATATTGTATATATATATATAAAATTTATGTATCATAATTTATACTCTTTCCATTTATCCATCTATCTTTCTGTCTATGTATCTATCTATCTATTTATCTGTCTGT
The DNA here is from genome assembly GCA_037179515.1 of Halocaridina rubra. NCBI lineage: Eukaryota > Metazoa > Arthropoda > Malacostraca > Decapoda > Atyidae > Halocaridina > Halocaridina rubra. Next base: position 107,276 of record JAXCGZ010000101.1, on the reverse strand, counting down.
CTATCTATCTATCTATCTATCTAGCTACCTATCTATCTCTCGCTCAGAACCATCAGTTCCGGGATACACAGATTTCAAATGGTAAAAGTCCCTCTTTAGGGGAACACCCGAACTATTATGGACTAAAGAATCATTTCACTTCTAAGTTTATAGAATTAAATGTAATTCATATTTTTCCTTATTTCGTTCATTAAATGTATTTTATATTCAATTCATTTATTTATTCATTTATTTTAGTAATTTTGGATTTTCTAATGTGAATTATATTAATGAAAAAATATAGACTTCAGAGTTATATGACTAAAGAACCAGCCTCTCTCTCTCTCTCTCTCTCTCTCTCTCTCTCTATCTCTCTCTCTCTCTCTCTCTCTCTCTCTCTCTCTCTCTCTCTCTCTCTCTCTCTCTCTCTCTCTCTCTCTCTCTCTCTCTCTCTCTCTCTCTCTCTCTCTCTCTCTCTGAAGTGTTCCAGGGTGACCTGAATGTCAATGACCTTTATATGAACAATGAATAAGAACATATATATATATATTATTATTTATTCATTTATTTATTTATTTTTATTTTTTATAGAATTTTAAATTTTTACTTATTTTTATTTGCATTATATATATATATATATATATATATATATATATATATATATATATATATATATATATATATATATATATATATATATATATATATATATATGGATAGATCGATCGATATATAGATGGATAGATAGATATATATATTGTCCTACATCTACGTGGTAATATTTAGAAATAAAGTAGCTAATATGTTTTATCATATGTAATATCACTATACATATACATATACACATGCCTCATTCCCTCTTGTAAGGGGGGTGGCCAAGCCAAGAAATGCGCATTCACCACAATTCACACATACCTCAACCACTCCTCTCAGCTCCTTGGGGATAAAGGGTTGCCATATCTCCCCCCCTTCCACCCTACTTGGGTCACCCAAAGGGTAGGTGGGCAAGGATATTCTGTAATGAGGACCGACAGCCGCAGCTGGTTTACCATCCGCTTCATCACATGGCAACTCCCCTCACACCCGTCCATCACAGTTCACTGAGCTAGCAGGTGCAAGAAATCCCTTTGGGCCGCATCATAAATGCACAATCTTCCTCCACTCATTCCTATCTCTTGCACGCACTCTTTCCTGTTCCACTGACATTCTACGTGCATTCAGTTTTCTTTTCACGCCATCCATCCATCTCATTCTAGGTCTCCCTCTTGATCTAACTCCAGTCATTTCTGTTCTTCACACTCTCTTCACTATTCGTTCATCACTCATCCTTTCCATGTGTTCAAGCCAATTACACACTCTCTGATCTAACCTATCCGACAGCTTAATTCCAACACCCATTCTCTGCCTGACATCCTCATTTTTTACTCTATCTAGTCTAGATTCACCAATCATACCTCTCAAACACCTCATCTCCATTACATTCAACTTGTCCCTTTCATCCTCTCTTGCATTCCAAGTCTCTGCTCCATACAATGCTGTCAGCACAATCACACCTTCATATATCCTTCTCTTTGCATTCATTCCCAAATATCTATTTCTCATTACACTTTTGAACCCACTTAGACATTTACTTGCTTCCTTCATTCTGTGATTTACCTCTTCATCCACTCGTCCACTCCTTGATACATGCGACCCCAGATACTTAAAACTCTCAACTTCTTCAAGCAACTCCCCATTCACTCCTACATTCAATCTGCCAACATTAACACTCCTTGTGCATCTCATGACTTTACTGTTACCAATATTCACCCGCAACTTCCTTCTTTCACACACACTAACAAACTCAGTCACCAACTAATTTAGTTCATTCTCAGTATCAGCCACCAGTACAGTATCATCCGCAAATTGCAACTGATTCAGTTTCCACAACCTTCCATCCTCACCCACTAGTTCCAAGCCTCTGTCTAATACTCTTCTCATTTACCTCCCTTACCACTCCATCCATATACACATTAAACAACCATGGCAACATTACACAACCTTAACGTAACCCTATATTCACCTCAAACCAATCACTCATACCATTCCCAACTCCCAACTCATGCTCTACTATTCATGTAAAAACTCTTCACCACATTCAACAAACTTCCACTTATTCTGTACAGTTGTAACACCCTCCACAACCTCTCTCTATCTACCCTGTCATATGCTTTCTCTAAATCCATAAAATCCCCTAAAGTGTCCCTTTCTTTCTCCAAGAACTTCTCACACACTTGTCTTACCATAAGCACCTGATGCACACAGCCTTTTCCTCTCTTCAACCCTCACTGTTCTTCCCCAATCAATCTCTCAGTACCTTTCCTAATTCTCTCAATAAACACTCTACCATATACCTTACCAACTACACTCAACAAACTAATCCCCTAAAACTACTACACTCATACTTATCTCCCTTCCCTTTGTAGAGTGGAACTACACATGCACTCCTCCAATCTATTGGGACCCTCCCTTTCCTGAAACATGCATTCAACAACCTAACCATCCATCCTACTAATGCCTCCCCACCTTTTGACAAGCACTCAGCATAACACCCATCTATTCCTAGTGCTTACCTGCTTTCATTGCTCTCAATCCATAACGTACCTTCTGTTTTGTTATATCTTTATTATTCTCATATCCTAACATTGGCATCCTCCATTTGCTTCCCACAGCCACAATCTCTGCCTCTCTATCATCTTCCTCATTTAGCAGGGCCTTGAAGTATTCAGCTCATCTCTACCTCACCTTTATTTCATCCACTAGCAATTGCCCATCTGCTTTTTTCATCCTCTTCTCCCAACCACATTCACCTTTCCTCGCCATTTTCACTTCCTTTAAAAACATCTTTTCATTCCTTTCAAAATTCTCAGACAAGCATCTATCCCACCTTACATCCAGTTCTCTCTTTCCCTCCTTCACCACGTGCTTCGTTAACCTCCTTTTTGCACAATAGCTTTCATATGTCTCTACATTACCTACCTGTACCCATACCTCGTAAGCCTGCTTCTTTTCAAACACTACTGCATTCACTTGTTCATTCCACCATTTACTACCTTTCCTTTTACTTCCACCAGTTAGTTTCCTTCCATACACTGCCTCGGCACACTTCATAACTTCCTCCTTGGAACAGCCCCATTCTTCTTCCACCCCTCCTCCACTTTCTCTTTAACTACATTCCACACATTTCTCACACTAGCCTTATACTCACAGTCTTTCTCTTTCGTATACAATTAATTCACTTTCAGCACCTCTCTTCTTCTCTCACTTGTCTTTCTCCCACTCTCACTCTACTTTTCACTAAATAATGATCAGATATTCTACCACTAGCGCCTCTCAGTACATTCATATCCAATACTCTTTCAATCACCCTCCTGTTCACCACAACATAACCCATTAATGCTCTGTCAACTACTCTTCCATTATTCACTCATACCCATGTATACTTGTGCACGTCCTTCTTTTTAAATACAGTATTAGCGATAAACATTTCTCTCTCAGTGCTCATTTCTATCATTTTCTCTCCACTCTCATTCCTACCAGGTACTCCATACTTCCCAATTACACCTTCCATTGGTTCATTCCCTACTCTAACATTCAAATTTCTCATCAACACCACATTCACATTATTCCCAAATCTTCCACACACTCGTTCAATGTCATAGAAAATTCTTCTCTTTCCTCCTCATTTCTTTCACTTCCAGGGCCATATGCACTCACAAACACCCAAGCCTCGCATCCCAGCCTCATTTTAGCCACAATTATTCAAGACGATACATCTTTCCATTCCGCCACACACTTATTCATCTCTTAGCTTACTAACAGAGCCACGCCCTCTCTTCCTCTCCCCCTCTCAACTCCAGACACCCTACCAACCACTCTTCAAAATGTCACCTCGCCATTCCCTTTTATCTTAGTTTCGCTCAATGCAAGCACATCTGTCTTTCTCTATACAAACATACTCCCTATCACCTCTCTTTCACTTACGTTTACACCACACCCACGCACATTCAAAGACCCAGTTATTAGGGTTTTAGCTGGTTTTCTCCTTCCAGAATACTCCCAAAGCTCTTGGCTATTCGTAGGAAGCATAGAATACAGAGGGGATTCCATTTCCTTCCACTTCGCCCATTTAGTCGACTTTTACGACACGCAACCATATCGCTGCGGGGTCTTTCAGCTCCCCCACCCCTTTTGCCGTGTGTTATATAGAGACTAATAAATCAACATATAACTATAGTTTTCTGTCACCACCAACTTCATAAACTTACAGTTCAGTCCTTTAAAAGGTACTGGCCTATACATGTGAAAATACATAGCATCACTGAGACGGACGAAGAGATCTGCAAAGAATTGAACAAGGAGTTTCAGTCAGTATTTACAGTAGAAAATACCCCACCCCCTCAGATTGCAGTGATAGAAGCTCAAGGGCCGGTATTAGAGAACATCAACCTTACAGCCACAGAGGTATGCAAAGCGCTGATGGATTTAGATGTTCATAAAGCTACAGGTCCTGATGACATATCCCCTCATGTGCTTAAAAAATGCGCAAACACAATATCAGTGGCACTAAGTATCATATTTAAGGAGTCATTGGAGTCGGGGGAGATTCCAAGATGCTGGAAACAAGCAAATGTGATACCTATCTTCAAAAAGGGAAGGAGGGATACGGCTCTGAACTATAGACCAGTTTCCTTGACCAGCATAGTTTGCAAACTTATGGAGAAACTACTAAGGAAACATATCTCTCTTCACTTGGAA
>JAXCGZ010000101.1:95000-100000 GCA_037179515.1 Halocaridina rubra | reverse complement strand
GCTTGGAGTAGTTTGTGGTCCTGAGGATATTGTAAACATTCACCAACTAGGCAAATATTCGAGGGAAGGAGAGCAGAGGCCAACAAAAGTAACATTTGAAAGAGGGGAAACATGTAGAGAAATATTAATGAGAAAAAAAGTCTAAAAGACCTTCAAGAATTCAAAGAAGTGTTCATTAGACGATACAGAACACAGGAAGAGATGGGAAAGATCAAAAACGTGTTGCAAGAAGGTTAAATGAGGAAAAAAATAAAGAAGAGAAGAAAAATTTTCATTTCAGAGTTCTTCCAGACAAAGGGGAGATAAAGAAGATAATGACAGAAGATCAGGGGATGGGGCCTCATTAAGATTGTTATACACAAATGCTGATGGATTAGCTGCTAAGGCAGTAGAATTAAAGATAGGATTCACTACAGTAAGGCAGATATAGTAGCAATTACAGAGACTAAGTTGAGTGAGGACATAAACAGTGTCACAGTTTTTCCTAAGAGCTTCAGAATATTAAGGGTTGAAAAATCTGATAGGACTGGCGGAGGGATAGCACTGCTCATAAGTGAAAGGATTCAAGAAATAAACTTTGATATAGAAAGTGAGTTCAAGGAATTTCTCGTTGCTCGCATAAATACTGGGTCAGAAAGCATTATAATAATTGTTGTATATAACCCACCAAGGAACCAAAATAGGCTAGAAGTTTATGAGGAAAGTCAAATAGGAACTATTGATATCATAAACTCAGTTGTTAACATGGCACGGGAGAGAAAATGTAGGATTATGAGTATGGGATATTTTAATCATAAAGAGATAGATTGGATAAATCTTGACCCACACAGTGGGGAAGACTCATTCGGGGCAAGATTCCTAGATTGCGTACAATGGAATTTCCTACACCAACATGTAATGGAACCAACGAGGGCTAGGGGTGGGGATGAGCCATCACTACTTGATCTAGTATTCCCAGATAATGTGTTGGCTATTGAAAAAATTGAGTATGAACCACCAATTGGAAAGAGTGACCACTGTGTGTTGTTGATGGAGTATATCATTGAAGATATTCTGCCTGAGAGTAGAGGCACTGAGGATATGAAGAGGAATATCCGAAAGGAGATTACATCAAAATGAATGAGCTTTTTGCAGTTATTGACAGGAGAACCTTATTTTACAAAAAATCTGTACAAGAAATGTATGTCATCTTTTGTGAGAAATATGGGAAGATAGTAGATTGCTGCATACCTGTCACCAAAGTAGGTGTAATTCATGCCAGAGAGAAATGGTTTGATAATGAGTGTAAAAGAGCTAAGGAGTGTAGAGACAAATGCTGGAAGAGGTATAGGAGGAGAAAAACATAAATGCCCGGCACAACCTACAAAAGAGCAAGAAATGTTTACCTAAGTAAAATAAAAGAGGCAGAGAGAGATTATGAAAGGGACATCACCAGAAAGGCTAAAGAAAATCCCAAGCTTTTCCACAGCTTTATCAGAGGAAAACTGAAGGCAAAAGAACAGGTTTTAAGGCTTAAGAGAGCGAATGGAAGCATCACTGAGACGGATGAAGAGATCTGCAAAGAATTGAACAAGGAGTTTCAGTCAGTATTTACAGTAGAAAATATCTCACCCCCTCAGATTGAAGAGATAGAAGCTTAAGGGCCGGTATTAGAGAACATCAACCTTACAGCCACAGAGGTATGCAAAGCACTGATGGAGTTAGATGTTCATAAAGCTACAGGTCCTGATGACATATCCCCTCATGTACTTAAAAAATGCTCAACCTCAATATCAGTGGCACTAAGTATCATATTTAAAAAGTCACTGGAGTCAGGAGAAATTCCAAGATGCTGGAAACAAGCAAACGTGATACCTATCTTCAAAAAGGGAAGGAGGGATACGGCTCTGAACCATAGACCAGTCTCCTTGACCTGCATAGTTTGCAAAGTTATGGAGAAACTACTAAGGAAACATATCTCTCTTCACTTGGAATCCTTCAACTTTCTGTCAGTGAGACAACATGGTTTCAGAGAAGGTAGATCAACAGTAACAAACTTATTAGAATTTTATGATGAGGTAAGTCGAATCTTACAGGAAAGAGAGGGCTGGGCAGATTGCATATTCCTAGACTTCCAGAAAGCGTTTGACACTGTTCCACATGGGAGACTTATTAGGAAGCTGCAAGCAATGGCTAGAATAGGTGGAAATGTCTTGGAATGGATAGAAACTTACTTAGAAGGAAGGAAACAGAGGGTTAGAGTAAGACACTCAGTGTCTGAATGGAGAAGAGTTAGTAGTGGAGTTCCACAGGGTTCAGTTTTAGGGCCACTTTTGTTCCTTGTATATGTAAATGACCTACCAGAGTCTGTAAATTCATTCATGAATATGTTTGCAGATGATGCAAAGATTGTGAAGAAAGTAGGAAACGAGAACAATGGTAGAGAACTTCAGGAAGATCTAAATAGTCTGCACGAGTGGTCATAAAAGTGGCTAATGAAATTCAATACTTCAAAATGTAAGGTAATGAGAATGGGTACAAGTGCAAGAAGGCCCAAGCTTGACTACTCGGTGGCTGGAGTACAACTTCAAGAGACAGAAAATGAGAGAGATCTAGGAGTAAACATACTGGCAGATTTGTCTCCAGAAATACATATAAATGGCATAGTAAGGGCAGCATATGCCTTCTTATCAAATGTAAGAGTAGCCTTCAGGCACATGGACAAGGAAATGTTTGGAAATATTTATGTAACCTATGTGAGGCCAAAACTCGAATATGCAACCCCCTTTTGGAATCCACACTTGAAAAAGCACATAGCTAAGCTTGAAAAAGTTCAAAGACATGCCACGAAACTGGTGCCAGAAATACGTAATCTCAGTTATGATGAGAGGCTGAGGGAATTAGACTTACCATCTCTCGAAGCTAGAAGATTGAGGGGGGATATGGTGACAGTCTTTAAATTCCTTCATGGTTATGATAGAGTGGATAGGGATCGATATTTTGATATGGCAGGCTCTAGAACTAGAGGTCATAGTTTGAAGCTTCGTAAGAAATCTTCTTTGCAGGATGAAAGGAAATACTTTTTCAGTGTAAGAGTAGTTGATATTTGGCATTGGCTAAGCGAGGAGGTAGTTAATGCTATCTCAATCAATAGTTTTAAGGACAGGTATGATAAGTATCACTAAGTATAAAATGGAACCGATGAGGAGACGGGAAGATACGAGCTTTGGGCTCTTTCCCGTAAACACAATCTCTCATAACTGAGATGGCATGTCATTGAACTTTTTCAGCTTAGTTATGTGCTTTTTTAAGTATGGAATTCAAAAAGGGGCAGCATATTCAACCTTTGGCCTCACATAGGTTAAATGAATATTTCTTAATATTTCCTTGCCCATGTGCCTGAATGCTACCCTTACATTTACTAAGAAAGCATATGCTGCCCTAACTATTCCATTTATATGCATTTCCAGAGACAAAACTGCCAGTATGTTTACTGCTAGATCCCTTTCACTTTCCATCTTTTGAAGCTCTGTTCCTGCTATTGAGTAGTCAAGCTTAGGCCTTCTCGTACTTGTTCCCATTCTCATTTAGAAGTGTTGAATATCAGTATCCACTTTTCTGACCACTCATGCAGACTATTTAGGTCTTCCTTAACTCCTCTGCCATTGTTCTCGTTTCTTACTTTCTGCACAATCTGTGCATCACCTGCAAACATATTCGTGAAATAATTTACAGATTCTGGTAGGTCATTTACATATACAAGGAACAAAAGCGGCCCTAAAACTGAACCCTTTGAAACTCCACTACTAACTCTTCTCCATTCAGACACTGAGTGGCTTACTCTAACCCTCTGTTCCCTTCCTTCTAAGAATGTTTTTCTCCATTCTCAGACAATTCCACCTATTCTTGCCATTGCTTGCAGCTTCTTAATAAGTCTCCCATGTTGGACAGTGTCAAATGCTTTCTGGAGGTCTAGGAATATGCAATTTTGCCCAGCCTTCTCTTTCCTGTAAGATTTTGCTTACCTCATCATAAAATTCTAATAAGTTTGTTTCTGTTGATCTACCTTCTCTGAAACCATGTTGTCTCACTGACAGAAAGTTGAAGGATTCCAAGTGAAGAGAGATGTGTTTCCTTAGTAGTTTCTCCATAACTTTGCAAACTATGCTTGTCAAGGCAACAGGTCTAAGATTTAGAGCTGTATCCCTCCTTTCCTTTTTGAAGATAGGTACCACATTCTCTTGTGTCCAGCATCTTGGAATCTCCCCAAATTCCAGCAACTTTTCATATATGATCCTTAGTGTCAATGATACTGATTTAGCGCATTTCAGCACATAAGGGGATATATCATCAGGACCTGTAGCTTTATGGACACCTAAGTCCATCAGCGCTTTGCATACCTCTGTGGCTGAAAAGGTGATATTCTCTAATACCAACTCCTTTCCCTGCAATCTGAGGGGATGGGGTTCTTTCAGCTGTAATTACTGAGTGAAACTCCTTGTTCAATTCTTTGAAGATCTCTTCATCCATTTCAGTGATGCTTCCATCCGCACTCTTTAACTTTAAAGCCTGTTCTTTGACCTTCAGATTTCCTCTAATAAACCTGTGGAAATGTTTGGGATTTTCTATTGCCTTTCTGGTGATATCCCTTTCATTGTCTCTCTCTGCCTCTCTTCTTTTACTGTTGCTCTATTGTAAGTCTGCCAGTCATTTATGCTTTTTCTCCTCGTATACCTTTTCCAGTATTTGTCTCTCCACTCTTTAGCTCTCTTAAACTCAGTATTGAACCCCTTCTCTCTGGCATGCATAACTCTTATTTTGGTGTAAGGTGTGCAATAATAAAATATCTTCCCATATTCCTCACAAGAGATAGCGTACATTTCTTGTTCAGATTTGTTGTTAAATATGATCCTCCAGTCAATAAATGCAAAAAGCTCATTCATTTTGTTGTAATCTCCTTCCGGATAGTTCCTCCTCGTGTCTTCAGTGCCTCTACTTTCAGGCAGAATATCTTCAATTAT
>JAXCGZ010000101.1:70000-85000 GCA_037179515.1 Halocaridina rubra | reverse complement strand
GAATTAGGAAACACTTTAGAGCCTAAACACTTGAATAAAGTTCCCTTGACAATCTCTTTGTGAATATATTTGTATAATTATCACTTATTTGTCGACTGGCCGCTCACTGTCTCTTTTGTTTGCATCAGTCACTAGTTTTCAAGACATACCTCAGATTATTCTTCAAGGCTTAGTTTTTTATTCTTTATTTTGTTTACAGTCAGACATAATGTTCCAAAACCTTCCTGTTATATCGTTTGCCAATAATGCTGCATTATGTGTTATATTACTGTCGTATTTCCGCCCTCTCTATCAAAAGTTCGCGTTACCCTAAGTGAATTTTAATGGCTGCATATGGTATATGTTTGTCGTAGATATGAAATCAGTCTTTTGACCTCACTGACTTCCAAGAACATGGCATCATCGACCTTGAGGGGTTAAGTGACTTAACATTATGTAAAGCAGGCTCCCTCTGATGTGTGCTTTCGAAAGCACTCTTACCCTATAACCTATGTAAGCTCGTATGTGCTTCCTTACTCTTTTTCATGAAATTTGTGTTGTGTGAAATTGATTGCAATGTCAACTCGATACCTTATATCATCGCAGAAGTTTAATTTCCATCGACTTGGAAGCTCGTGGCTGTCAAACACTGAACTTGCTTTGTTCCTCGAGTTTAAAGCCCACACTCACTTCGAAAGATAAGGCTGTTTAGTGCTGAAGATATGTGTCTCCCCGACTCAAAACTATGTTTTAAGGGATTTCTGAGTTTTGTTGGATTATCATTTCAAAGCTCCTTTTTATGAAGAGGCTGCTGCATTGTTTGATGATCTTTGTGGGATTCCTAATTCAAAGACGCATTATCTGATGAACCTCCTAAGCTTATTAATGTTCCTTGCTTGATGCCCAACTCAAAGCCGCCTTTCATGTTGAGGCCGCTGAATTATTTGATATTTTGTTTCATAGCTAACTCAAACTGCCTTTCATGATGAAGTTGATGAATTATATGATGATCTTTGTGCTGGCTCTCCAATCCAAAGGTGATTTTTATGCAGTTCTTGGGTTCTATGATGATCTTAGACACCCTAGTCCTCCAGGGTAGTTATGATTTGTAGTACGTTTCAAGATTCTTGTCCATTCTTAACGTTCCCGGTAGTTTATCCTCAATGTGTTAATTTCCTTTGATCAGTTTTGGTGGGAACGATGAGTTGAACTAGCTTTGAAAACTGGCCCTATCCGAGTGCTTGTGGGCTTCGAAAGCTTGCGACCAAGTCCTCATGACACTTTTGCCAAAAATCATAGCTGGTGAAGATATCTCTGCCTCTATGAGAGAGGCGACCTCTAGTTTATACATTTACTTCAACAGAGATATTTTAGGCAAGGTGTGTCGAGACTAGTGTAGATTATGCTGTCTTCTTTGATGGTATGCCCATATGTAAAATATCCAGAGGCACTCCTTCTTTATTATTATTATTATTATCATTATCATTATTATTATTATTATTATTATTATTATTATTATTATTACTATTATTATTATTGTTGTTGTTGTTATTATTATTATTATTATTATTATTATTATTATTATTATTATTATTATTAGTTGATGGTTATTATTATTATTATTATTATTATTATTATGTATATATATATATATATATATATATATATATATATATATATATATATATATATATATATATATATATATATATATATATATATATATATATATATATTCGCGAAAAGCACGTTACGATACTACAGCTGAAGGATCTTGTAGACTTAAATAACAAACAAACAAAACAAACATACATTTATTTCCATTTTTGCTCAATGGCTATTCTTCTAAAAGTAAAAGTAACTTCATAAGTAGACATGTAATTGAACTAATAAGCAAGAGGGTAATACTATACAGTTAAATTAAATGTAGCTTTCCTAGAAAATAATAATGCTGTAATAAAAATGTTAACAATAATGTTCATAATAAAGTAGCAATAATAACACTCGATGCAGTATCGTTATTATCGACATCATCACCATATTTGTTTTCCTTACAAGGACAATAATTAGTTCTTAGCTTAGAGAACAGAGAAGTCGATATCAGTTTACATATAGAGAGATTAGTGTTAAGGAAAATTGTATTAAATCATTAATTTTAGTTTATGTATGAACCGCCACTATTTGTCCAAAAGAAAACTATATAGTTTGCCTTTGAAAGCTGTGAAGGAGGATGCATTTTTAAGATGCTCTGCAATATTGTTCCAGGGTGTTGACCCTTTAATAGTGATCATCTTTGAACTTGCTTCTGTGTTTGTTCTCTGAATAAAGAGCTCACTGCTCTGTCTTGTGTTGGTTCCCCATATATCCCTGACTGTTTTTAAATCAAATAGCTGCTAGGATAATGATGGTCCAAAATTTTGTATACAAAAACATAAATAGCATAAGCGACCTTGTTTTCTGACAGCAGCCACCCAAGTTTATTGAGAGCTGGTGTGATGTGGTCATATTTTCTTATTCCTCCCAGGGCAACTCTAGCTGCAAAGTTGATAAGCTTCTGTATTCTGTTTATCTGAGTCTTAGTGGTAGCTCCCCAAACAGTTGTGCAGTAATTAATGTGACTTAGGGCTAGAGATTCAACAACAGTTATTCGAGTGGTAGTCTCAAAATTGTCTTTTATACGTGATAAGTACATTAATGTCCCTGTAACCTTTTTGCATGCTTTATCTATGTGGAAATCAAACAACATGTAGTAATCAAAGTGAATTCCTAGATTTTTGAGTGTGTTGCTAGGTGTAACGATATTGCCGCAAAAATTAATTGTTGTGTTTTCTGGAATTTATGCTATATGGAACCTTGAACCAAAAAAACATGCATTGTGTTTTACTTTCGTTAATTAGCAGCCCAATTTCTTGAAAATAGGTTTTAATTTTTGACAGAGTGTTTTCTGCTCTTAAGGTTAGCTCTGGGAGTTTATCTGTATCACCACTAAGGAGTAGTTGAGTGTAATTTGCATATTGTACAACTAGAAAGTCAGAAATGAAAGAAGATAGATCATTTACGTAAATGGAGAAGAGGATAGGACCAAGTATTGATCCCTGTGGAACACCAAATGATACATATTTTGGCATAGAGATAATGTTGTTAAGACTTATAGACTGTTTGCGATTAGATAGATACTTTCTAAACCAGCTCGGATCAGTATTTAGGTTAGTACATTTACTTATGAGAATTTCATGGTTCACACTGTCGAAGGCTTTTGATAAGTCTAATAATACAAGCAGAGAGATTTTTTTTTCATATCTATCTTCTTATAGATACTATTTGTAACTTTGAGCAGTGCAGTTTCCATCGAGAGTTTCTGTCTGAAACCATGTTGGTTAATAGCTAATAGTCTATTTGACTCTAAATATGGCAGAAGTTGGCATGCAACTATTGCTTCTAATATTGTAGAGAAAATTGGTAGCAGGCGATAGTTTGTCACATCTTCTCTGTCCCCCTCTTTATGCAGAGGTATTACATGTGAATTTTTCCAAGAGTCAGGAAACTTTTTAGTAACAATGGAAGTGTTCATAATAGATAGAATATAAGATACAGTCATGGATAGAGCATCTCTGATGAATTGAAATGGTATACCATCTGGACCATAAGAGCCAGAGTTTCTTAGGCTCTTTATGGTAAGAATTAGGGTAGAACAATCGATAAGATTTATCTTGAAGTACTCTCTTGTCTTTGCATTGGAAGAATTGACATTTAAGTAATGACTCATATTCACTGAGTTGATGTTTTCTTGTGTTTTCCCATATGTATTCTTCCCAACGTAAGCAAAATAGTTATTAAAGTTTTCCGCTTTATCTTTCAACTCCGTAATATTTTCATAAATTTCTGAGGTAGTCTTTTTATTTGGTATCATGCTTCTTATCACTTTCCCTGTTGCAGCTGCATCATGTCTGGAGTCGTTAAATTGTTTTTTGTAAAAGTCTTTTTTACTTACATTGATGAGAGATCTGACACATTTCTCTTCTGCTTTATAACGTTCTCAGAGAGTCATATCATATATATTCATATTTAGCTCTTTTCGTATTTGATTTCTGATTAGCATTGCCTCTTTAATGCCATTAGTTAGCCAGGGGGCTGAGGGGCGGGTTATTTTTCTTGTTACAATGGGTGCACAACTATCTAACGCGCTGGCTTCGCATTCACGAGGTCGAAAGATCGGTTCCCGTCCAAGACCGAGAGTTTAAGCTGTTTACTGGCAGGAACTGCTGTGGTTGGACACCACAGTGGGGGGTTTTGGCTTGCCCTGGCTGACGAATACCCATTGTATTGAAATGGAAATAAAGTTGTTGTTGTTTTTTTTTTTTTTTTTGGTTAGAACTCAACCAGCAAATCGACGTTGTCTGTGTTTATAATACTATTAAGTACATTTGTGTTGTTGATTAATGCTACACAAAAGATATCAGGGGAGTAATTTTTTATACACCGGTATGTCTTGAAGAGAGGCTTCCTTTTTGTTCTTGTTTATGTTTAGCATAGAAATATTGAGCTCGTGATCTGCACTTTGGCAGGTAACTACGTCCCAATAGGGTATACTTTCCACTTTATTTATTATCAGATCTATTAGAGTCCTAGAATTAGAGGTTATGCAGGTCGGTTTTGTCACTATTTGCGTTAACTTCATAGTATTGATCACCCTTTTCATTTTGTTATCTGCTGAGAGCAAGTCATCATTAAAGTCACCAAATATGTACACAGGTTTATAGCACACACAGATATTTCTGAATGTTTCTAGCAGATGACTCAATGAACTGGAAGGTGCTTTAGGGTGATGGTAAATACACCCTACAATGAAAGATGAAAGTGTCTGATACTTCACAGTGATCCATAAATCTTCGAGTTCTTCAGTTTTTTCTAGACCTGTGATTATTTCTGATATACTAAGATAATTTCTAATATAAATACAGACCTCACCCCCTCGGCCATGGACACTGCAAGATATTTTAAACTCTGGGAAATTCACATATTTATTTTCTGTTGTAGGAGGAAGCCAAGTTTCACTTACACAGAGGATGTCTATGTTATAGTCTTTTGATAGCATTATTATTTCCTCAAAATGAGTGAGAAGGGACTGAGCGTTCACATGTACTAATGTTACATTCTTACCATGTTTCATCAGGGTGGTATCCACATTCATAGTTGTAGTTTGTTCTTGGGTTTGTCCATGATTTATTTGACTGTGTGATTCTGCTGGGAATTCATCATTATAGTCTACATGTCATATTAAGGGCAGCATATGCTTCTTAGCTAATATAAGGGTAGCCTTCAGGCACATGAACAAGGAAATGCTCATAATATATATATATATATGTAACTTATGTGCGGCCAAAGCTTGAATATTTAGCCTCATTTTGGAAGTCATGCTTGAAAGAGAGCATAAATAAGTTGGAAAAGTCCAAAGATGCGCCACGAAGCTGGTGCTAGAATTGCGAAATCTCAGTTATGAGGAGAGGCTGAGGGAAGTAGACTTACCACCAATTGAAGCTAGGAGAATGAGGGGGATATGGTGACGATTATTAAATTCCTTCATGGTTTTAACAGAGTGGAAAGGGTTCGATGATTTAATTTGGTTGAATCTAAAATTAGAGGTCATAGTTTGAAGCGTCGTAAGAAAACTGCTTTGCAGGATGTTAGGAAGTACTTTTTTAGTGTAAGAGTAGTTGATGATTGGAATTCGCTAAGCGAAAAGTAGTTAATGCAAACTCAATTCATCGTTTAACGGACATATATGATAAGCACTACTGAGCACAATGCTGGAACCAAGCAGGAGACGGGGGGTTACGAGCACTGGGCTCTTTCCTGTAAGCACAATTAGATAATTACAATTAGGTAATTGCACACACGCGCACACACACACACACACACACACACACACACACACACACAGCACACACACACACACACATATCTCTCTTCACTTGGAATCCTTCAACTTTTTGTCAGTGAGACAACATGGCTTCAGAGAAGGTAGATCAACAGTAACAAACTTATTAGAATTTTATGATGAGGTAAGCCAAATCTTACAGGAAAGAGAGGGCTGGGCAGATTGCATATTCCTAGACTTCCAGAAAGCGTTTGACACTGTTCCACATGGGAGACTTATTAGGAAGCTGCAATTAATGGCTAGAATAGGTGGAAATGTTTTGGAATGGATAAAAACTTACTTAGAAGGAAGGGAACAGAGGGTTAGAGTAAGGCACTCAGTGTCTGAATGGAGAAGAGTTAGTAGTGGAGTTCCACAGGGTTCAGTTTTAGGGCCACTTTTGTTCCTTGTATATGTAAATGACCTACCAGAGTCTGTAAATTCATTCATGAATATGTTTGCAGATGATGCAATGATTGTGAAGAAAGTAAAAAACGAGAACAATGGTAGAGAACTTCGGGAGGATCTAAATAATCTGCATGAGTGGTCAGAAAAGTGGCTAATGAAATTCAATACTTCAAAATGTAAGGTAATGAGAATGGGTACAAGTGCAAGAAGGCCCAAGCTTGACTACTCAGTGGCTGAAGTACAACTTCAAGAGACAGAAAATGAGAGAGATCTAGGAGTAAACATACTGGCAGATTTGTCTCCAGAAATACATATAAATGGCATAGTAAGGGCAGCATATGCATTCTTATCAAATGTAAGGGTAGCCATCAGGCACATGGACAAGGAAATGTTCAGAAATATTTATGTAACCTATGTGAGGCCAAAACTCGAATATGCAGCCCCCTTTTGGAATCCGCACTTGAAAAAGCACGTTGCTAAGCTTGAAAAAGTTCAAAGACATGCCACGAAACTGGTGCCAGAAATACGCAATCTCAGTTATGATGAGAGGCTGAGGGAATTAGACTTACCATCACTCGAAGCTAGAAGAGTGAGGGAGGCTATGGTGACAGTCTTTAAATTCCTTCATGGTTATGATAGAGTGGATAGGGATCGATATTTTGATATGGCTGGCTCTAGAACTAGAGGTCATAGTTTGAAGCTTCGTAAGAAAACTTCTTTGCAGGATGTAAGGAGATACTTTTTCAGTGTAAGAGTAGTTGATAATTGGAATTGGCTAAGCGAGGAGGTAGTTAATGCTATCTGAATCCATAGTTTTAGGGACAGGTATGATAAGTATCACTAAGTATAAAATGGAACCGATGATGAGACGGGAAGATACGAGCTTTGGGCTCTTTCCCGTAAACACAATTAGGTAATCACAATTAGGTAATCACACACCAAGATTTAGGAAAACTTTAAAGTTATATAAAATGCAGCACGTGCGGCACTTCAGGCTTGCATAATTGTTTTGAGAGAGAGAGAGGGAGAGAGAGAGATTTGGGAAAAGTTTTAGGTTACATGAGATATAGCACGTGCGGCACTCCATGATGACTAAATTATTTTGAGAGAGAGAGAGAGAGAGAGAGAGAGAGAGAGAGAGAGAGAGAGAGAGAGAGAGAGAGAGAGAGAGAGAAATTTGTTAAATATTTGATGTTATATAAAATACAGCATATACGTATCTTCCCCACCTGCGGGCCACAAGGGAAGGTCCGCTCACTCTCAAGGGAGAACATCAAGGAAAAAGAAAATATAGGTATCTCCGTGACCGCTTGATTATTTTAAAATAGATAGATAAATAGATTGACATTACGTAAATGTAGTGAGAGAAACATTACATCACATATTATGTCAAGAAATAATAGAGACAACAGAAGCACCTCTCCATGGCTTTGCAGATCCATTCCTAGTTCCCTCCTTGTTGCTTCGCACAACATGATCTCTACTGAACCACGTGGGAATAGGAGGAGAGGATAGTGGTATTTTACGTGTGATAGGTAACCCCTATTAACTCAACAAGCTCTCTCTCTCTCTCTCTCTCTCTCTCTCTCTCTCTCTCTCTCTCTCTCTCTCTCTCTCTCTCTCTCTCTCTCTCTCTCTCTCTCTCTCTCTCTCTCTCTCTCTCTCCCCTCCCAATTTCTTCCTACTTCCACGTTAAGGGGCAGACCGCAGTCAGTACATAATTATTTTTCCCTAAAAGAGAAAGTGAAATTTACATAAAAATGTGGGATTCCCACCTTTAGAGATATCAGGACGTTTTTTTATTTTCCCTATATCTTGTGCCGTGTGGTGGCGGGCACAGCATCAAAGAATATCCCCAACGTATTCCCTGCGTGTCGCAAGAGGCGACTAAAAGTGGACGGGGCGGGGGGACTGGGAATCCCCCCTTGTATTAACCTCCTGCGAGATGTCAAAGAAGAAGGGGAGTAGAGGGGAGAATAACTTCTCCCCAAACTCTAGTTTTGGGGTGATTACCTAATTGTGATTACCTAATTGTGTTTACGGAAAGAGCCCAAAGCTCGTATCTTCCCGTCTCCTCATCGGTTCCATTTTATAC
Organism: Halocaridina rubra; assembly: GCA_037179515.1. Taxonomy (NCBI): domain Eukaryota; kingdom Metazoa; phylum Arthropoda; class Malacostraca; order Decapoda; family Atyidae; genus Halocaridina; species Halocaridina rubra. The sequence continues at coordinate 76,601 of JAXCGZ010000101.1, read as the reverse complement.
TTAGTGATACTTATCATACCTGTCCTTAAAACTATGGATTCAGATAGCATTAACTACCTCCTCGCTTAGCCAATTCCAATTATCAACTACTCTTACACTGAAAAAGTATTTCCTTACATCCTGCGAAGAAGTTTTCTTACGAAGCTTCAAACTATGACCTCTAGTTCTAGAGCCAGCCATATCAAAATATCGATCCCTGTCCACTCTATCATAACCATGAAGGAAATGTGCGTGGTTGTAGTATGATAGAGAGCAAAAGATGTGAGATTGGATATATGTTTGGTAGGAGGAGGATGGATGTATTGGCATTGTGTGAGACGAAGATGAAAGGAAAAGGAGAAGTGGCATTTGGTGATGTGACAGGTAGGGTGTCTGGAGTTGAAAGGGGGAGAGCGAGAGAAGGTGTGGCATTATTGCTGAGTGAATGAATGGTAAATAAGGTCGTGGAATGGAAAGAAGTGTCACCTAGGGTGATGTGGGTGAGGGCTAGGATAGGTAGGGAATGTTGGGCTTTTATTAGTGCGTATGGGCCAGGATGTGAGAGAAGTGAGGAAGAGCGGGATGAATTCTGGAATGAGTTAACTAGGTGTGTGGATGGTCTGAGTAGAAGGAACTATGTAGTTGTGTTGGGTGACTTGAATGCCAGAGTGGGTGAGGGAGAGGTAGAAGGTGTTGTAGGAAAGTATGAGATACCAGGTGGGAATGAGAGTGGCGAGAGACTGTTAGATATGTGTGTGGAGCAAGAGTTGGTGATAGGTAATAGTTTTTTCAAGAAGAAGTTAATAAATAAGTATACATGGATGAGAGTGGCAAATGGAAGAGTGAAAGAAAGAGCATTGATGGATTATGTGTTGGTAGCAAAAAGCATGATTGGTAGAGTGAAAGATGTGCATGCATTTAGGGGTGTGGCTGCTGGGATGTCTGATCAGTTTTTTGGTTTAAGCAAAAGTGGTAGTAGCAAAAGAGCGGGGAAATAGAGTGGGGGGATGTAGAAGGGAAATAGAGAAGGTGGAAGAGTTGAAAAAACAGAAGAGACAGGAATATCAGGACAGGATGAGAGTGGCATATGACAGGGTGAAAGAAAGAGAAGTTGGGGAGTTAGAGGAGGAATGGGGGTTGATGAAAGAATGTTTTGTGGGACATGCAAGTGATGTGTGTAGAAAGAGGTTTGTTGGAGGTGGCATGAGGAGGGGCAGCGAGTGGTGGAATGAATAGGTGAAAATGAAGGTGGAAGAGAAAAAGAGGGCTTTTAAGGAATGGCTGCAGTGTAAAAGTAGGGAGAAGTATGAAAGATATAGGGAGAAAAATGTGGAAACCAAGCGAAAGGTAGAGGAAGAGAAGAGGTCGGCAAATGTTAGGTGGGGACAGGATTTTAGTAGGTCATATGAGGAGAATAAAAAGAAGTTTTGGAAAGAAGTGAAGAGAGTAAGGAAGGGTGGATCGAGGATGGAAGAGACAGTGAAAGATGGGAATGTACATACGTTAAGAGGGAACGATGCAAGGAAAAGATGGGCAGAATATTTTGAGTGCTTGCTGAATGTTGAGGAAGCTATAGTGGCAGTGGGGGGTGTTCAAGTGCCAGTAATGGGAGATAAATGAGAGAGATTACAAGAGAGGAGGTGAAAAGGGCGTTGTACGAAGCAAAAGCTGGTAAAGCACCTGGAATGGATGGTGTAAGAGCAGAGATGTTGAAAGAAGGGGGTGTGACTGTATTGGAATGGTTAGTGAGTGTTTAATATATGCTTTATGTTGTCAATGGTGCCAGTTTAATGGGTGATTGCTTGTATAGTGCTCCTATACAAAGGTAAGGGAGATGTGTATGAATGCAGTAATTTTAGGGGCATAAGTTTGTTGAGTGTGGTAGGAAAAGTGTATGGTAGGATACTGGTTAATAGGATTAGGGATAACACAGAAAATGTGATCGCGGAAGTGCAGAGTGGTTTTAGGAGAGGTAGAGGTTGTATAGATCAGATTTTTATAGTTAGGCAGTTATGTGAGAAATATTTAGCAAAGGGTAAGGATGTGTAGTTTGCATTTTTGGATCTCGAGAAAGCGTATGATAGAGTTGATAGAGAGGCAATGTGGAATGTTTTGAGATTATATGGAATTAATGGTAAATTGTTGCATGCAGTGAAGAGTTTGTATGAGGGCAGTAGAGCTTGTGTTAGGGTAGGGAATGAAGTGAGTGAGTGGTTTCCAGTGAGTGTGGGACTGAGACAGGGATGTGTGATGTCACCATGGCTGTTCAATTTGTATATTGATGGAGTTGTAAGAGAGGTGAATGAGCGAGTGCGTGGTCGAGGTTTGAGAATGATAGATGGGGATGATAATGAGTGGGAGCTGAATCAGTTGCTGTTTGCAGATGATACTGTGGTGGTGGCAGATTCAAAGGAGAAGCTGTGTCAGTTAGTGTCAGAATTTGGAATGGTGTGTGAGAGAAGAAAGTTGCGAGTGAATGTGGGAAAGAGTAAGGTAATGAGGTGTACAAGAAATGAGGATGGTGCTGGATTGAATGTTATGTTGAATGAAGACACTTGAGGAAGTTGATCAGTTTAAGTATTTAGGCTCGGTTATAGCTGCAAATGGTGGAGTGGAAGCAGATGTGTGATTACCTAGATTGAATGAAGGATGTAAAGTGTTGGGTGCGTTGAAAGGAGTGATGAAGAATAGAGGGTTGGAAATGAATGTTAAGAAAGTTTTGTATGAGAAAGTGGTTGTGCCAACTGTGATGTATGGATCAGAGTTATGGGGTATGAAAGTAAGTGAGAGACGGAAATTAAATGTGTTTGAGATGAAATGCCTGAGGAGTATGATTGGTGTATCTCGGTTGGATAGGGTTAGGAATGAAGTGGTGAGAGCAAGAACGGGTGTGAGGAGAGAAATTGCAGCCAGAGTAGATATGAATGTTCTGAGATGGTTTGGCCATGTGGAAAGGATGGATGATGAAAGACTGCTGAAAAAGGTGATGAATGCAAGAGTTGATGGGAGAAATGCTAGAGGGAGGCCTAGGTTTGGATGGATGGATGGAGTAAGGAAAGCCCTGCATGATAGGAGGATGGATGTGAGGGAAGCAAGCAAGCGTGCTAGGAATAGGAATGAGTGGCGAGCGATTGTGACGCAGCTCTGATGGGCATCTGCTGTTACCACGGGGCTGCATCTTACAGGGGTAGCCCTGTGCTAGGGGCAGTAGGGGAGTTGGCAGTTGTGAAGCGACACAGGTTGTGGAAGAGCCGGGAGGATGGGCTGTGGCACTCCAGCATTGCCATGTAAACGGTCGCTAGCTCCCTCGTCATTGCCCATAGAACAAAGTAAATTGTTTTCTTTTTTTTATGTCGGCTACCCCCCAATTAAAGGGGGAAACAGCCAAGGTAGATAGATAGATAGATCTTGTTTTTACAGGAAGGAGTTTAAGATCGCAACCTTGGAGAGAGAGAGAGAGAGAGAGAGAGAGAGAGAGAGAGAGAGAGAGAGAGAGAGAGAGAGAGAGAGAGAGAGAGAGAGAGAGAGAGAGAGAGAGACGATCTCTTGGATGAGGCTTTTGGAAATAACCTGCAAAAGGTAGAAGAAAGAGTGAGTGAGAGAGAAGGAAAGAGAGAGAAACCCTCATTGATAAGGCTTGCTGAAATAGAGAGAGAGAGAGAGAGAGAGTGTGTGATTGTGTGATTACCTAATTGTGATTACCTAATTGTGTTTACGGGAAAGAGCCCAAAGCTCGTGTGTGCATAATTACCTAAATGTGCTTACGATAAAGAACCCATACTCGGTTATATTTTTGTACTTAGTGATACTAATCATACTTGTCTTTAGAACTATGAATTCAGATACTATTAACTACATCCTCGCTTAGCCAATTTCAATCATTAACTACTCTTCACTAAAAAAGTACTTCCTTACATCCTGCAAAGAAGTTTTCTTACGAAGCTCCAAACTAGGACCTCTAGTTCTAGTGAGAGCCATATCAAAATATCGAGCTCTATCCAGTCTGTCATAACCGTGAAAAAATTTAATAACTGTCACCATATCCCCCCCTCAGTCTTCTAGCTTCAAGTGATGGTAACTCTAATTCCCTCAGCCTCTCATCATAACTGAGATTGCGTATTTCTAACACCAGTTTCGTGGCAGGTCTTTAAACTTTTTCAAGCTTAACTACGTGATTTTTCAAGTGTGGATTCCAAAAGGGGGCTGCATATTCTAGCTTTGGCTTTACATAGGTCACATAAATATTTCTAAATATTTCTTGTCCATGTGCTTGAAGGCTACTCTTACATTTGCTAAGAAAGCATATACTGCCTTTACTGTGCCAATTATATGCATTTCTGGAGACAAATCGGCCAGTATGTTTGCTCCTAGATCTCTCTCATTCTCCGTCTCTTGAAGTTTTACTCCTGCTACTGAGTATTCAAGCTTGGGCCTTCTTGCACATGTACCCATTCTCATTACCTTACATTTTGAAGTATTGAATTTCATTAGCCACTTTTCTGACCACTCATGCCGACTATTTAGGTCTTCCAGGAGTTCTCTACCATTGTACTCATCTCTTACATTCTTCACAATCTTTGCATCATCTGCAAACATATTTATAAATGAATTTACAGATTCTGGTAGGTCATTTACATATACAAAGACCAAAAGTGGCCCTAAAACTGAATCCTGTGGAACTCCACTACTAACTCCTCTCCATTCAGACACTGAGTGTTTTACTCTAACCCTCTTTTCCCTTCCTTCTAAATAGGTTTTTATCCATTCCATATTTCCACCTAATGTTGCCATTCCTTGCAGCTTCTTAATTAGTCCCCCGTGTGGGACACAGTCAAAGGCTTTGTGGAAGTCTAGGAAAATGCAATCTGCCGAGCCCTTTCTTTCCTGTACGATTTGGATTATCTCATCATAAAATTCTAATAAGTTTGTTACTGTTGATCTATCTTCTCTGAAGCCATGTTGTCTCACTGACAAAAAATTGAAGAATTCCAAGTGAAGAGAGATATGTTTCCTTAGTAGTTTCTCTATAAATCTGCAAACTATGCTGGTCAAGGAAACAGGTCTATAGTTTAGAGCTGTATCCCTCCGTCGCTTATATATATATTTAAATTTTCTAAATTATTTCATATTTTCTGGAAGGGGACCGCTGTAGTGCAGTGGTCAGAGGACGACTTTGGCAGTGACAGACCCGGTCAGAGGACGACTTTGGCAGTGACAGACCCGCGATCGAACCCACCTGGGTCGTTAGGAAAGGCATTCAGCCTTATCTCCCCAGCTCCAAATTTTCTGAGTCCACCTCCATAATGGGGATTAATAATGGCACAAAAAGTAAACATCAGATTCTTGACGTCTTTTAATTGTATTCTGTTCATCATCATTGAAGCTATATTTTCAGTATTACGTATTTTCTATTGATTTTTTCTGACTTAATTTATTTCTGCTTATTTGTGTTTTGCACTGTATTCCTGTTTATTCCTGTTTTTCAGTTCATTTAACATATACACTCTATATCTATATATATATATATATATATATGAATCATTTTTTTTTTTTTTTTTTTTTTACCCCGACCGGGACTCGAACCTAGGACTTATGATTACTAAGTCAAGGCGCTACCACTACACCACAGAAGGTTAAAAGGAACCCAACCTTATAGCTTATATCTGCTATACTTAGGAATGAACGCATTCTATCTGAATGCCACTATGTTCATATTACAGATTCCCCAACCTCACTCGTGGCTTCATTTTAGCATTTAATTCAATTCCCAATCTCATTCGGGCCATGAAATTATCAAATAAGCACATTACATATGTGAAAACATGAATCTTTTTTTTTTTTTTTTTTACCCCGATCGGGACTCGAACCTAGGACTTATGATTACTAAGTCAAGGCGCTACCACTACACCACAGAAGGTTAAAAGGAACCCAACCTTATAGCTTATATCTGCTATACTTAGGAATGAACGCATTCTATCTGAATGCCACTATGTTCATATTACAGATTCCCCAACCTCACTCGTGGCTTCATTTTAGCATTTAATTCAATTCCCAATCTCATTCGGGCCATGAAATTATCAAATAAGCACATTACATATGTGAAAACATGAATCATTTTTTTTTTTTTTACCCCGACCGGGACTCGAACCTAGGACTTATGATTACTAAGTCAAGGCGCTACCACTACACCACAGAAGGTTAAAAGGAACCCAACCTTATAGCTTATATCTGCTATACTTAGGAATGAACGCATTCTATCTGAATGCCACTATGTTCATATTACAGATTCCCCAACCTCACTCGTGGCTTCATTTTAGCATTTAATTCAATTCCCAATCTCATTCGGGCCATGAAATTATCAAATAAGCACATTACATATGTGAAAACATGAATCATTTTTTTTTTTTTTTTTTTTTTTTTTTTTTTTTTTTTTTTTACCCCGACCGGGACTCGAACCTAGGACTTATGATTACTAAGTCAAGGCGCTACCACTACACCACAGAAGGTTAAAAGGAACCCAACCTTATAGCTTATATCTGCTATACTTAGGAATGAACGCATTCTATCTGAATGCCACTATGTTCATATTACAGATTCCCCAACCTCACTCGTGGCTTCATTT
>JAXCGZ010000101.1:0-67500 GCA_037179515.1 Halocaridina rubra | reverse complement strand
AGTTCCAGTTAGTGTAAGTGTGTATTCACCTATACTTCTATTTACATAAATGTGCTCACGTGAAAGAGCCCATTCAGTGCTCGTAATACACCTTCTGCTGGTGGGTGGTGATATTTTTTTCACACCTATCATATATGTCCTTAAAACTATGAAGCCCTTCAGCATTTAGTTTTTTCTCACTTTGCGAATTTCCATTATCAGTTAATTAGTATTTTCCCACGTAGAAGTTTTCTCACCGAAATTCAAAATATGAACTCTAGAACTAGATCCACCCATATCAAATTATTGATTCCTATTCACTCTGTCCAAACTATGAAGTCCTTTAAACACCTCTTCCATTTCCCCCCCTTCTTCCTTCAGCCAATTCCTCATACCTGAGATTATGTATCTCACCAGGAGGAGGAACTTTTTCCAGTTTTTAGATGCTTTTTCAACTTTGGATTCCAGACAGTTAAGCATATGAAGGCATAGGCCTCACATAAGTCATGTAAATGTTTCTGGGCATTTCCTTGTCCATAAGCCTGCAGACCACCCGTATGTTTGCTAAGAGAGAATAAGCTGCTATTACTATACTATTTATATGTATTTCCAGAGACAAATATGCCTTTCATTTATATATTCTTGAAGTTCCTCCCTGTTACTGAATCAGTGTGTGTATGCTCTCCTCATCATGCTGAAAGAAAACAGGCTTACGCTGGTGATTCCCCATTTCCTGTCGCTATCATTTTGATTCATTGACATATTGAATATGTGCGGTGGTGGAATTTATGGTGGTAACTCCCCGACTTTTTCTTTTCCTAGTATTTACTAGAACTTATTGTGTGTGTGTGATTACCTACTTGTGATTACCTAATTGTGTTTACGGGAAAGAGCCCAAAGTTCGTATCTTCCCGTCTCCTCATCGGTTCCATTTTATACTTAGTGATACTTATCATACCTGTCCTTAAAACTATGGATTCAGATAGCATTAACTACCTTCTCGCTTAGCCAATTCCAATTATCAACTACTCTTACACTGAAAAAGTATTTCCTTACATCCTGCAAAGAAGTTTTCTTACCAAGCTGCAAACTATGACCTCTAGTTCTAGAGCCTGCCATATCAAAAAATCGATCCCTATCCACTCTATCATAACCATGAAGGAATTTAAAGACTGTCACCATATCCCCCCCCCTCAATCTTCTAGCTTCGAGTGATGGTAAGTCTAATGTGTGTGTGTATGTGTGTAATCCCCAATTGTAATTACCTAATTGTGCTTACGGAAAAGAGGTCTATGCTGATATGTGTGCGTGTGTGTATGTGTGTGTGTGTCAGAATGGAATCCATTCAAGTGCCATATTATGAAATCAATTTTTCCTCATGTCACAAAATTACCTACTCGAGGCAGACGTTTTTATAAGCTGAGGTTTCCTGAGATAAGTTCTTATTGTTTCTTTATGTCTTTCTTTATGCAGTTAGTGAGATATTGAGTGATTTAGTGAGTTAGTTAGTGAGTTAGCTGGTGATTGAGTTGGTAGTTAGTTAGTTAGTTTGTTAGCTAGTTAGTTAGTTAGTTAGTTTACTTGGTTGTTAGTTAGTTAGTTAGTTAGTCAGTAAGTTAGTCAATTAGTTAGCTAGCTAGCTAGCTAACTAACTAATTGGCTTGAGGGCAGACACGCCTGGTGGTAGTAATGGTTCTGCCCTTAACCTTACACCTCCCAATAGATCTGCTTCTTTCACTCTTCACTATTCTAACATTCGTGGGCTGAACTCTAATCTTTCGTCTGTGGAACAGCACTTGGGCACTTTCCTCCCTAACCTCCTCCTCCTATCTGAAACCCAGCTGTCTATATATGCTCCCACTGACCCATTTCAAATCTCTCACTATAATCTGTATACTCATGTTCGTTCCAAAGGTGGGGTCTGTGCATACTGCAACACTAACACTCCTACTGCGAGGCTCATATAAACCTTTAAACCTTGTGTCTTTCTTTGAATATCTGTCCTCGAGCCATGAGTCCTTGCTATCTTCTCACCCACATGCTGAAGTTCTCTACATTGGAGACTTCAATGTACACCACAGTGAGTGGCTTCATTCTTCTCACACTGATGTGGGAGGAAGCGAGCCCATGCTTTCTCTATTACTCACGATCTGGAGCAAATTATTAAACATCCTACTAGCGTCCCTGATCGTCACGAACATGCTGCAAACACTCTTGACCTATTTTTTACTTCTAACTCTTCAAACTACTCTTATTCTGTGCTTTCCTCTCTTGGTAAATCTGACCATTCTACGATCTCAGTCTCTTCCATTTTCGCTCCCCCACCACCAATCCCCCCTACTCAGCGCCGCCTTTGGCACTTCAAGCGTACCCAACATGAAAATTTGCGTAGCTTTCTCTTTGACTTCCCATGGAATGACTACTGCTTTTGGTCCCGCAACCCTGATCAAGTAGCTCTAAAAGTTTACTCCGATTTGCTTAGAGTATCTGAGTGGGGCACTCAAAATTTAGTTAAAGTCAATGCCTCCAAGACACAATTTCTGGCTATCTCTTTATCTTCTTCTCCTCCTGATAACCCTATTGTTTTCGAAACTAATGAAATTTACCCTCTTAACACTATCAACATATTGGGAATCCATATAGCCTCTAACTTGTCTTGGAGGAATCACATAATCCAAATTTCTAAATCTTCATCCAAAAAATTGGGGGTTTTGTTTCGTTTTCGTCATTACGTTTCCTCTTTGCAGTTACATAAAATTTATAAAGGTCTTATCTGGGCATGCTTAGAATACTGCTCACACATCTGGGGTGCTTCTTCCTTTACTTATCTTCTTGATAGGGTTGAATCTAATGCAGACAGACTCATTAATGATCCTTCTCTTACTTCTAACTTGGATTCTCTCTCTCTTCGCCATAAGGTATCTTCCCTTTCGCTTTTCTATCACTACTACTTCCATCGCTGCTCTGATGAGTTGGCGAGTTGCATCCCTCCTCCACTGCCGAGGCTGCGTAACACTTGCCAAGCAGCCTCATCTCACAGGTACTGTGTGGAGATTTGTAGCTCGGGGATTGGTCGGTGCAGCAACTGCTTCTTCCCATCTACCTCCAGACTCTGGAACTCTCTTCCTCCTTTTGTCTTTCCTAATTTTTATGACCTTTCATCCTTCAAAAAGCAGATCTATCGTCACCTCAGAGCCTAGTCCTCAATATCTCTGGGTCCTCTGTACTTTGACTGTTTTTTGTCTGTCGTTTTCCTTTGTGTGACATTACCTCATCTCTGCCTTGTCCTTAATCTTTTTCTTTTCCTTCGTCTTGAAATTTTCTCTTGCCCTGGGCTTTATTGTTTAGGGCAGTTTCAGCCTGTCCCGGTGTCACACTCATAAAAGAAAAAGAAAAGGAAAAGGAAAGGAAAGCTAGCTAGCTAGCTAGCTAGCTAGTTAGTTAGTTAGTTAGTTAGTTAGTTAGTTAGTAGTAAATTGCTTTTTTGATAAGTAAGTTATATAAGTAAATTAATAAGTTAGTTATATAGTTATTGAGCTACTTACTTACCTAGTTAAGTAGTTAATAGTGAGAATTACTGAGTTATTTAATTTTTCTTTACTTGATTAGTCATCCATATATCAACTAATTGAATTAATGTTTACAAAGTAGAGATTTCGGACAAGTTTCTTTACCCCTATCCAATCCTTAGGCCATATAGATACCCTTCTACCATTGACCCCATATATCAAGCCTTGTACTCATAACCTTCTGAGTTGGCAGTTGTTATCATGCTAGAGACGCAGTTCTCATTTACGAATTTTTATGAATTCTTAATTCGTGAGCTGTAGGACTCATCGATAATGCTGCCACTTAGGTCTCGAATCCAACCCCCCCCCCCATTTATTTAGCTGGAAGGAGAAAAAAGTGAACTTGAAACCAGAATTTCTAAACAAGATGATAACAACAAACAGTAGAATGACAGCCTAAATGAAATAAATGTTAGTTCACTGCTCTTTTCTGAGAGAGACGAGATTACAGCTTGGAATGTCCAGATCAAGAAAAATATCGACCAGTTTAGAGAAGAGTTCCAGGAGCTGAAAACAGAACATGATGTCATGAAGATTTCCTTTGCATATGCAGCAAAGTGGAACTTGGCAGAAATAGAGGCTGTGAGGGTGGTGACACTGGAAAACGTCCAAATGGTTAACTACAAAGCAACAGTAGTAGAAAAAATGAAAGATGTAGTGATGGAAAGGGCTAATCCAGTGATTAAACAGGCATCAGTATTTGTGTAATTACCTAATTGTAATTACCTAATTGTGTTTACGGGAAAGAGCCCAAAGCTCGTATCTTCCCGTCTCCTCGTCGGTTCCATTTTATACTTAGTGATACTTATCATACCTGTCCTTAAAACTATGGATTCAGATAGCATTAACTACCTCCTCGCTTAGCCAATTCCAATTATCAACTACTCTTACACTGAAAAAGTATTTCCTTACATCCTGCAAAGAAGTTTTCTTACAAAGCTTCAAACTATGACCTCTAGTTCTAGAGCCTGCCATATCAAAAAATCGATCCCTTTCCACTCTATCATAACCATGAAGGAATTTAAAGACTGTCACCATATCCCCCCTCTATCTTCTAGCTTCGAGTGATGGTAAGTCTTATTCCCTCAGCCTCTCATCATAACTGAGATTGCGTATTTCTTAATGAGGCCCCATCCCCTGATCTTCTCTCATTATCTTCTTTATCTCCCCTTTGTCTGGAAGAACTCTGAAATGAAAATTTTTCTTCTCTTCTTCATTTTTATTCCTCATTTAACGTTCTTCCCTCTTGCAAGAAGTTCTTTATCTTTCCCAATTCTCCCTGTGTTCTGTATTGTCTAATGAACACTTCTTTGAATTCTGAAGGTCTTTTAGATTTTTTTCTTATCAATATTTCTCTACATGTTTCCCCTCTCTCAAAGGTTACTTTGTTGGTCTCGGCTTTCCTTTCCTAGAATATTTGCCTAGTTGGTGAATGTTTAAAATATCCTCAGGACCACAAACTACTCCAAGCTTTCTTATCAGGTCTACACTTTATTTTCTTCAAGTCTCTCCTGCCATGTTGGCTCCTGGGATTCACTTATGCCTGAGATTGCCACTGTCTTCTCTTTATCAAGTGCCTGTTTAATCAGTAGATTTGCCCTTTCCATCACAACGTCTTTCATTTTTTCGATTACTGTCTCTTTATAGTCAGCTGTTTGTATGTTTTCCAGTGCCACCACCTTTACAGCCTCTTTTACTGCCACATTCCCCTTTAGTGTATCAGCAAAGGAAGTTTTCAGTGCATCATAGTCCATATTCAGCTCCTGGAACTCTTTTCTAAACTGTTCAATGTTTTCCTTAATCTGGACATTCCAAGCAGCAATCTCGTCTCTGTCAGAAGAGGGCAGTGAACTAACATCTAATTCATTTAGGTTGTCATTCAGCTGTTTGTTGTTATCTTCTTGTTTAGAAATTCTGGTTTCTAGTTCACTCTTTTCCCCTTCCAACTTCTTTATTCGTTTTTCTAGTTCTTTTCTCTCCTGCCCTTGTACTTTATTTGCTCCTCCAAAAGTTTTATTTCCTCTCTGAGTGTTTCATTCTCTTAAATTTCTCTATCCATATTCCGAATTTTATCATCATGTGTGTGTGTGTGTGTGTGTGTGTGTGGTGTGTGTGTGTGTGTGTGTGTGTGTGATTACCTAATTGTGTTTACGGGAAAGAGCCCATAGCTCGTATCTTCCCGTCTCCTGATCGCTTCCATTTTATACTTAGTGATACTTATCATACCTGTCCTTAAAACTATGGATTGAGATAGCATTAACTACCTCCTCGCTTAGCGAATTCCAATTATCAACTACTCTTACACTGAAAAAGCATTTCCTTACATCCTGCAAAGAAGTTTTCTTACCAAGCTTCAAACTATGACCTCTAGTTCTAGAGCCAGCCATATCGAAATATCGATCCCTATCCACTCTATCATAACCATGAGGGAATTTAAAGACTGTCACCATATCCCCCCTCACTCTTCTAGCTTCGAGTGATGGTAAGTCTAATTCCCTTAGCCTCTCATCATAACTGAGATTGCGTATTTCTGGCACCAGTTTCGTGGCATGTCTTTGAACTTTTTCAAGCTTAGCTATGAGCTTTTTCAAGTGCAGATTCCAAAAGGGGGCTGCATATTCGAGTTTTGGCCTCACATAGGTTACATAAATATTTCTGAACATTTCCTTGTCCATGTGCCTGAAGGCTACCCTTACATTTGATAAGAATGCATATGCTGCCCTTACTATGCCATTTATATGTATTTCTGGAGACAAATCTGCCAGTATGTTTACTCCTAGATCTCTCTCATTTTCTGTCTCTTGAAGTTGTACTCCAGCCACCGAGTAGTCAAGCTTGGGCCTTCTTGCACTTGTACCCATTCTCATTACCTTACATTTTGAAGTATTGAATTTCATTAGCCACTTTTCTGACCACTCATGCAGATTATTTAGATCCTCCTGAAGTTCTCTACCATTGTTCTCGTTTTTTACTTTCTTCACAATCTTTGCATCATCTGCAAACATATTCATGAATGAATTTACAGACTCTGGTAGGTCATTTACATATACAAGGAACAAAAGTGGCCCTAAAACTGAACCCTGTGGAACTCCACTACTAACTCTTCTCCATTCAGACACTGAGTGTCTTACTCTAACCCTCTGTTCCCTTCCTTCTAAGTAAGTTTTTATCCATTCCAAAACATTTCCACCTATTCTAGCCATTGATTGCAGCTTCCTAATAAGTCTCCCATGTGGAACAGTGTCAAACGCTTTCTGGAAGTCTAGGAATATGCAATCTGCCCAGCCCTCTCTTTCCTGTAAGATTTGGCTTACCTCATCATAAAATTCTAATAAGTTTGTTACTGTTGATCTACCTTCTCTGAAGCCATGTTGCCTCACTGACAAAAAGTTGAAGGATTCCAAGTGAAGAGAGATATGTTTCCTTAGTAGTTTCTCCATAACTTTGCAAACTATGCTGGTCAAGGAAACAGGTCTATAGTTCAGAGCCGTATCCCTCCTTCCCTTTTTGAAGATAGGTATCACATTTGCTTGTTTCCAGCATCTTGGAATCTCCCCCGACTCCAGTGACTCCTTAAATATGATACTTAGTGCCACTGATATTGTGTTTGCGCATTTTTTAAGCACATGAGGGGATATGTCATCAGGACCTGTAGCTTTATGAACATCTAAATCCATCAGCGCTTTGCATACCTCTGTGGCTGTAAGGTTGATGTTCTCTAATACCGGCCCTTGAGCTTCTATCACTGCAATCTGAGGGGGTGGGGTATTTTCTACTGTAAATACTGACTGAAACTCCTTGTTCAATTCTTTGCAGATCTCTTCATCCGTCTCAGTGATGCTTCCATCCGCTCTCTTTAGCCTTAAAACCTGTTCTTTTACCTTCAGTTTTCCTCTGATAAAGCTGTGGAAAAGCTTGGGATTTTCCTTAGCCTTCCTGGTGATGTACCTCTCATAATCTCTCTCTGCCTCTCTCCTTTTACTTAGGTAGTCATTTCTTGCTCTTTTGTAGGTTTGCCAGGCATTTATGTTTTTTCTCCTCCTATACCTTTTCCAGCATTTGTCTCTCCACTCCTTAGCTCTTTTACACCCATTATCGAACCATTTCTCTCTGGCATGAATTACACCTACTTTGGTGACAGGTATGCAGCAATCTACTATCTTCCCATATTTCTCACAAAAGATGTCATACATTTCTTGTACAGATTTGTTGTAAAATAAGGTTCTCCAGTCAATAACTGCAAAAAGCTCATTCATTTTGATGTAATCTCCTTTCGGATAGTTCCTCCTCATGTCCTCAGTGCCTCTACTCTCAGGAAGAATATCTTCAATGATATACTCCATCAACAACACACAGTGGTCACTCTTTCCAATTGGTGGTTCATACTCAATTTTTTCAATATCCAACACATTATCTGTGAACACTAGATCAAGTAGTGATGGCTCATCCCCACCCCTGGCCCTTGTTGGTTCCATTACATGTTGGTGTAGGAAATTCCCTTGTACGCAATCTAGGAATCTTGCCCCGAATGAGTCCTCACCACTGTGTGGGTCAAGATTTATCCAATCTATCTCTTTATGATTAAAGTCTCCCATAATCAAAATCCTACATTTTTTTTCCCGTGCCATGTTAACAACTGAGTTTATGACTTCAATAGTACCTATATGACTTTCCTCATAAACTTCAAGCCTATTTTGGTTCCTTGGTGGGTTGTATACAACAGTTATTATAATGCTCTCTGACCCAGTATTTATGCGAGCAACAAGAAATTCCTTGAACTCAATTTCTATAGCCAAGTTTATTTCTTCGACTTGAATCCTTTCACTTATGAGCAGTGCTATCCCTCCACCAGTCCTCTCAGATCTTTCAACCCTTAGTATTCTGGAACCCTTAGGAAAAACTGTGACACTGTTTATGTCCTCACTCAACTTAGTCTCTGTAATTGCTACTATATCTGCCTTACTGTTGTGAATCCTATCTTTTAATTCTACTGCCTTACCAGCTAATCCATCAGCATTTGTGTATAACAATCTTAATGAGGCCCCATCCCCTGATCTTCTGTCATTATCTTCTTTATCTCCCCTTTGTCTGGAAGAACTCTGAAATGAAAATTTTTCTTCTCTTCTTCATTTCTTTCATCATTTAACCTTCTTGCCTCTTGCAACAAGTTTTTGATCTTTCCCATCTCTTCCTGTGTTCTGTATTGTCTAATGAACACTTCTTTGAATTCTTGAAGGTCTTTTAGACTTTTTTTTCTCAACAATATTTCCCTACATGTTTCCCCTCTCTCAAAGGTTACTTTTGTTGGTCTCGGCTTTCCTTCCCTCGAATATTTACCTAGTTGGTGTATGTTTACAATATCCTCGGGACCACATACTACTCCAAGCTTTCTTATCAGGTTTACAACCCTAGCTTTATTTTCTTCAAGTCTCCCCTGCCATGTTGGTTCCTGGGACTCGCTTATGCCTGAGATTACCACTGTCTTCTCCTTATCAAGTGCCTGTCTGATGAGTGGGTTTGCCCTTTCCATCACAACGTCTTTCATTTTTTCGATTACTGTCTCTTTATAGTCAACTGTTTGTATGTTTTCCAGTGCCACCACCTTTACAGCCTCTTTTACTGCCACATTGTGTGTGTGTGTGTGTGTGTGTGTGTGTGTGTGTGTGTGAAAATAAATTTCTATCCAAATAAAATATTTATAGAGGAGCTCATATAAAGGCTGCTCCTTCTTCCTCTAAGCAGCAGCGCGAACAACAACAACATTTACTGATTTACTCTACAGGTAACAATCGTAACATCCAGAAGGCGCCAACATGAGTCGAGATTCGGATATAATTGCCATCGATAACGATGATGACGACACTGAGCAAAATATTCCTGATGCCAAGTCTTGTCAGGTATGTATGGCCTAAGAAAGTCTGCTAAGTTATGTGTAAAATGGTGATTAAATGCAGGAGAAGTAATGTTTGTGTCGATTATGTCACTTTCTTGCGAAGCGCGTGTTTAGTGTTGACAAATGGTGCCCTGATCAACCAGAAAAAGCTGTTAATTTTGACATGTTAATATCTTTTTCTATGCCTACAGCTACACTGAATATTCTTGGATATTCATTACTCATCTTTTATTATCCCTTCACATCTGACAAGTCATTACACTCCATTTCTGTTTCTCTATGTATTCTTCATGCCCATGTCTGATAAGGGCTGTTTTATTTTCTTATTGGTGTCGCAATCATAAAAAAAAAAAAAATAGTGTGTTGTTGTCTAAGGATTTCTTGGTTACGAAACGAGTTAAAAAAATTATTGTTTTAATGTTTTAGATATATCTCATCCTCCGGTAGGGAAAAAAAAGGTCTTTATACTGTAATATTAGTTTTGGTTACTTTGGCCAGATAATTAATTCCTCTTTTTAGGGGGGTTGGATTAAGATTCGTGTTAAGCACCCCTTCCATAGCCTACCCGAGAAATCTCTATTGTCAACACTTCCTAAATTGTGCTTCGCTGCCGTATAAACACCCATATATACCTTATTTAGATATTTAAGGCTTCAAATTAGAGTTATGTTAATAAGATTAGGTTATTTAGGTACCCACCGCCACCCACCAATATCGGCCCTTAAATAAAAAAAATACTGATTTCCGAGAAAAACAATTCTCAGAATAATTTGAAACACATCAGAGTTTAGCAGAGAAAATACTTTAGTCCAAAATTTTATGGGTTGCCTAAAGCGAATCCTAATTTTTTTTCTTTTACATATTTCTGTATAGGAGTACATTAAAGTTAAATTTATTTAAATATTAGTTTAGCATTGGTTAGATTGTTCACCCCGTCAAGAAACATGATGATATTGGAAAGAATTAAAAGAAATTTATTATAATAGATAAACTTTGGTTAGGTTAGTTCATCCTCTACAAGAAACTGTAAAGTATTTGTCTTTTTTGTTGTTATTGGTCATTTTTTCAAAGCAGTTTGTTTTTTATTTCACTCATTGGGGATGTGAAAGTAAGCATTTAACTTATACCCTTCTCTGCTAAAGTAAATATCACAAGGTATAACAGAGTCTCTTAATTGTGACTACTAAACAAGTGACAAAATTTCTCTGTTCTACTATTGTTGCATATATCATATTGTTGGCCTTTCTAGAAATTTGTTTAGTATTTCTAAAGATTAGGTCAATAATTGCTATTTAATATTAATATAGGTTAGTGAAGGAGGGTCTAGGTGTGACTCCCTCAGTTATAAATGGTATTTTTAAAGTATACCATATACTGTACGTCAGGGATTTTCAGCCTTTGTGTACCCTTTCGAGTATTCTTTATGTCAGCCATGTGCCCCCTTCCCTTTGTGATAAGTGGAAAAAAAAACAAAGAAAACATTCCCTTGTGTATATTTGTAAATATTTAAGTGAATTAACTAAATAACCGCCTTGCCATAACCAGTAATATGGTAAGCTCAAACAATTCCATTAAAAGCTAAAGAAAAAGTTAACAAATCTTTGACTGTGGCTGTGCAGTATAAATTTCATGGTTAAGGAAAGAGCTAAAAAAACAAAACACTATGTTATCTTTACATCTGCTGCAAAGGGTATTAATGAGATGGCTGGAACTGCTTTACCTCAACTAGTCTAGTCAGCTGAGGAGCAGTTTTAGCTAATGCATATTGAAGATTGGCTTCCGCATTAAGTTGAGATATTAGTCACACAGCCTGAAGCACGTATCAGGCCATACCCCCTAACAACCTGTGGGGAAGGGCATACCCCCTGACAGACTCCTTGCGTACACCCAGGGGTACGTGTAGCCCAGGTTGAAAACCCCTGCTGTATGTAGACACCGATAGGTGTTTTTCTGATAATTTCTTTGTAAAATCATCAATTTCAATAGTCATATCCATTAGGTTTAAGGGTAGATCCTAAAAATCACTCATTTCAGTCTTAGATAACTTATCAAAATAGATCATTTTGTATAGAAAATCATTAGACTAACCACATGCCATTGTTCAAATTAAGTGGGCCTTGATTTCACATTTACCAGGGGTTTTTTTTTTTTTTTTTTTTTTTTTTACACACACACACACACACACAATTTAAGGTATATTTACCGAAATACAGAGTTTTCATTGAGAATTCAAATCTATATTTTAACCTATTCCTTATGATGTGCTTCTAGTGAATTTGTATATAACCTCATGAATGATCTTTTTTTTTTTTTTTTTTTTTTTTAATATACTATGCTGTGTCCTTTTGGACATACCAAAATTTTGTATATGTACCTTCTGAAGTATAAAGGGGCTCCCTCTGTATGCTCTTTTATGTGTCACTATTAATCCCCATTTGCATTGGGGGGGACAGAGGCTATTTGGAGCTGGGGAAATAAGGCTGCATGCCCTTCCTAACACCCTGCAGTGGGCTTGAACGCAAGGCTGTCACTTCCCAAGTCAAATTCTTTAATCACTGCCCTCCACGATTCCCAGTATGAGGGCTTATGTGAGACAAACTTATGACAAAATGCAGTTTTCAATAGCCTAGGTTGGAGAAGAAAGTTTCTACTCCAGTTCTTATTTATGAAGTATTCTCATTTTTTCCAGGAACGTGTTGAAAAATTTGTAGAGATTACTGGCACCGATGAAGCTTTGGCTCAGTTTTATCTTCAGGATCGAAATTGGGATGTTGCGGTAAGGCTAACTCATCATTTTTAATTTGAATAATATATTAGATTTCATATCTATATTTTTAATTTCCAACATTATCATATCTTTCGGCTTATATATCTGAGGTCGCCCCAGTGGATCAATTGTCTCATTGCCATATTTTTTGCTAACTCCTCTGTCACACAACACACACTCATGTCCTCCCTCACAACATCCATAAATCTCACTTTTGGCATACCTTTCCCCCTCCTGCCTGGCACCTCCATTCTCAGCATCTTTCCTCCAACATACTCCTCGTCGATCCTGTTATATGGTAAGAAAAAAACATTCAGGGACCCCATTTGATTGTCAGCATTTCGCTTTTATCTCATAGTGAATACATGTACTGTATATTCAATCTCTCTTAGTATTGTTTGCCTGGAGTAAGCACCTCTACTGTTTATAATTTTTTTTAACTCATTACATCTTTTTTCATTTTATGTGTCACTTTTAATCCCCATTCGAATGGGAGTAGCCACAGATGTCTGTTAGGTTTGGAGAATTATAAGAACAATTTTAGGAAAGTGATTTAAACACTTTTAAGATATAGTTGTTTGTTTTAGTCAATTTTCATATTCAGTAACGCAGATTTGAATAAAAGCCATCAAAACGCATAAGGAAGCAATAAAACTTCAGAAAAATTTTCCCTAAAGATATGATATATAGCAACAAGTGTACTCATTTTGCTGAAATTTGAATTGAATTAGGTATATATTAAATACCTCATAGTAATCTAGGCATGATTTAAAGTATGCAAGAGGTTGGGATTACATCATATGCAGAGTATTGAGACTTATGTAAAGGTGTTAAACTATCACAAATAATAACTTGCACAGAGAGAGCTGGAATCAGATTGATATTGTAAAATGAGAATATGTATTTAAGAAAATATATAAATATTATTTATCAATGTCATTTAGAAAGGAAAACAGTTGGATATTAATGTTTGCCTTTATATGCAATATTAATCCCCATTCGAGTTTCGGTAGACACAGGCTGGAACTGTGGCAATAAGGCTGGATGCCCTTACTAATGCCATGCAGTGGGCTTCAACACAAGCTAGTCACTTCCTGAGATGATCGCTAACCGCTGCACTACCACAGTCCCCCAGTACAGATTTGTTCACTCGATTAGGTGTCAGTTAGTCCCCATTGGAATTAGGGTGGACACAAACATGTTAGAGCCGGGAAATTAAGGATGGATGGCTTTCAAAAAGGCCCTGGTGAGATCAAAATTGTGTTAGTCACTTTTCATCTCATATATTCTACCGCTGAGCTACCGTGGCCCCCTTCCTTTCCTTGTTATCACATAAAATGTTAATATTGATTTTCACTTATACAGATACATTTGTACTTGAAATCTTATTTTCTTTTCATTTTTTCCAGTTATCAGTAAATGCCTACTTTGGAAATGTGGGAGGAGGTGGAGCTGATGATTCTGATCTTTTCATTACCTTTGAGTAAGTTACTTGTTTTTCTTTTTACTGGTTTTGCTAGTGTGTATGACATTTTATGGAGCTTTTATCATATATTGACAGATCTTAATGATTACATAGTTCAGACTCTTATAACTATAATATTGTAGTAAAGTAAATATAATGGAGAAATGGTGTCTCTAAGCACATTTCGAAATTTATCGTAAACTTCTTTAATTTTTTTTTCTTTTATGTATAGCCTCCATGATGCTTTCTCTAGCAGGTAATTTTGTAAACAGTGTAGGTCTTCTTTGATTTGATTTTATAAACTAAACTTACCCTGTGGCTGAACCCAAGCAGGGTAGTAGGGGGGGAATTGTAGCAGCCCTTTATCCTCAGGGATCTAAAAGGGGTGATTTAGGTATCCTACCTCCTGGTGACTGTGTGAATTTTGATTCGGCCACCCCCTTTGCAACGGAGATTGCGGCTATTTAGTCAGGAAAAGATGCCAGAGGAGTGGAGAGGAAGCTTAATCATCCCAGTCTATAAAGGGAAGGGAGACATTCAGGAGTGGAGACTATAGAGGTATAAAGTTGTTAAGTCATACTATAAAGATATGGGAGAAGATCATAGAGAGGAGACTCAGAGAGGTAACGACAATTGGGGATGAACAGTTTGGCTTCATGCCTGGAAGAGGGACAGTGGATGCCATATTTGCCTTGTAGACAAATGATGGAAAAGCATAGGGAGAAACAGAAAGGACTGCATATGGTCTTCATTGACCTGGAAAAGGCATATGATCGAGTACCGCGTCAAGAGGTGTGGAGGTGTATTAGAGAAAAGGGAGTCCCCGAAAAATATGTAAGAATCATCCAAGATATGTATGAGAGGGCAAAAGCAAATGTTAAGAGCAGTGTGGGCTTGACGAAAAGTCTCAGTAAATGTTGGTCTACATCAAGGGTCTGCTTTGAGTCCATATCTATTTGATCTGGTCTTGGATGTAGTAACCCAGGTTATAAGAGATCAGTCTCCATGGTGTATGCTCTTTGCAGATGACATTGTACTGTGTAGCAACAGACGAGAGGTAGTGGAGGAGAAGCTTGAGGAGTGGAGAAGAGTGATGGAGGATAGAGGACTGAAAATCAGCAGGAAGAAGACAGAGTACTTGAGGTTGAAAGATGATGAGGATGGGGAGGTCAGTTTGCAGGGGAAGGTGTTGAAAAGAGTTGAAAAGTTCAAGTATTTGGGTTCAACAGTAGCAGAGGATGGTGACTTAGAGTCAGAAATAACCATCAGAATACAAGCAGGATGGAAGAACTGGAAGAAAGTGTCTGGGGTGCTGTGCAACAGGAGAATAGGGATTAAGTTGAGGGGTAAAGTGCATAAGACAGTTGTGAGACCTGCGATGATGTATGGAGCAGAGACAGGGGCAATAAAGAATACACAAGAGAAAAAACTGGATGTGGTAGAGATGAGGAAGTTGAGATGGATGTGTGGGGTGACAAGAAGCGATAAGATCAGAAACGAGGTAATTAGAGGTACCTCAAAAGTTAGAGAAATATCAGATAAGATACAAGCAAGTAAACTAAGATGGTATGGTCATGTCATTCGAAGGGATGAACAATATGTTGGGAGGAGGGTGATGGAAATGGATATACAGGGTAGGAGAAGGAGAGGGAGACCAAAGCGTAGGTGGATGGATTGCATCAATGTCGACCTGAGATCTAAAGGTTTGTTTGGTGATGAGGTATGGGACAGAAACAAATGGAGAAAACTGGCCACAAACATCGACCCCACATAAAAGTGGGAAAAGATGTAGACGAAGAGGAATATATATATATATATATATACACACACACACACACACAGGTATACCTTAGCTTAAGTCGTTTCGAGTAAAGTCGTTTTCGATTATACTTCGGTTTTCAAAATAATAAATGGGGGAAAAAAATAAATAAAAATAAAGTTTACGTCATTATAATCTACTCTACGTCTGTCCGCTACAAATATTGGAATCATAATATCACTAGAAAACCATTAAAAGCACATGAAATTATGTTACTGTGCAGTAAATAAAAACAAAAGCACATAAAATCATGTTATTGTACAATAAATAAGAATAAAAGCATATAAAATCTTATTAAAATACGTACAGTAGTTCCATTATCTACCGTTAGGTGTCGTCACTCATCATTCCTGCGAAACCACTATTGTTTTGAATTGATTAGTTTATGCACGGTATACGTCTGTTTATCGGCTACTCTCATTCTCATTCATTTGTGACCTTATATTTTGCCCCCATGGCACCTAAGAAAATTCCTAGTGCAAGTGCTAAACGTCATGCTATAACACTGGACGATAAACTGGCTATGATCGGATATTTTGAAGAAAATTGAAAAAAAGTATTAAGAACAAACAGCAAAGGTATTTTTAATATAATATTGTCAGGGAAATAGCGTGTGAGGGTGCATCAGCTGATACGGAAGTAGCAAAACGTTTGCCGATAGAGGTTCGTTCTCCCGCATCCTACTCCTCTTCTACCGCTTAATGCAATCGGATATTATGAAGAAAATTGAATAAAAGCATTAAGAACAAACAGCAAGCATATTTTTAATATAATATCGTCAGGGAAATGGCGTGTGAGGGTGCATCAGCTGATACGGAAGTAGCAAAACGTTTGCCAATAGAGGTTCGTTCTCCCGCATCCTACTCCTCTTCTACCGCTTAATGCAATCGGATATTATGAAGAAAATTGAATAAAAGCATTAAGAACAAACAGCAAACATATTTTTAATATAATATCGTCAGGGAAATAGCGTGTGAGGGTGCATCAGCTGATGCAAAAGTAGCAAAACGTTTGCCGATAGAGGTTCGTTCTCCCGCATCCTACTCCTCTTCTGCAGCTTAATGCAATCGGATATTATGAAGAAAATTGAAAAAAGCATTAAGAACAAACAGCAAACATATTTTTAATATAATATTGTCAGGGAAATAGCGTGTGCGGGTGCATCAGCTGAAACGGAAGTGTGACAAAACGTATGCTTCCTCGTCCTCACTGCCACCATCAGTGTTGCCAGAATACATAAATGAGAGAAATGATAAATATAAAAATCATACATGTAAGCTGGTAAATTATTTCAAGCATCTTAAAGATGAAGTACATATTTATTTAAATTACAGTACTACCATCTTGTAATTAATATATATCTTAAAATGTGCCATACATTTGAAAATAAAAACATCCGCTTTATCTGGCAACACTGGCCACCATGCACGTCCCATGCTACGCCTGTTGCCAATGGCATAATAAAGTTCATTAATTTGTTTACTGCACATAAATATAAAAATAAAGATACTACCTGCCCAATGTCTGAACAATGTGAAGAGAGCCTAGAACATTTTCTATTTTGTGAAGCATATGCACAAATAAGAACAGAATATAGTTTTTTAGCACAACCATATATAGAAAAGAAAATTGAAATAATTGCTAATATATTGTTATTTAGATACTGTAGTGAAAAAGACGTCAAAGAAAGAAGAAAATATATAAAAAGAATTTGTAGAAAAAGAAATCAAATAATAAAAACTGCACAAACAATTTAGCAAAGCAAAACCAAGACTTTGGAGCCGTTGCAAAAGGCATATCCCACCCAACTATACTACTACTACAGTAAATCTGTATATCTAGGCTAGCCTAGAGACAAGCTAAATCGATTTAAGTCGCTTTTCGACTTAAATCGTCTCTCTTGGAACCAATTAACGACGTTGGGTGAGGTATACCTGTGTGTATATATATATATATATATATATATATATATATATATATATATATATATATATATATATATATATATATATATATATATATATAATTTGATCTTGCCTGTACAATAAATTAATATGTTACCCATATTAATATGTTACTGTTTATTTTTCATTAGAAATTTCTTCTTCAATATAAAAGATATCCCTGCAATGCCAATTTTTGTTATTAGTTAAAAGTATTTTTCTTCTCATTAGTAAGTTTCTGTGTGTGTGATTTGTATCACTCATTACGTCCATTGTAATGTTAGATTATGGCTATGTTGAATTATTTAAAAGACATATTATGGTAGCATCTGGGGCTGGTAATATACTGGCCCAGCTTTCAGGGTCTCACGTCGTTACCAATTTATTGGGGGTCAGTGATTTTTAATAATCCTATATGATTAGTCATCCATTGCCATGGCTGTATGGTAATTATATCGTCAAGCTATGTAATATTACTGGCCTTTGCCTGTCATGAAAGACCTTTAACCTCTTTTCAATGAAGATCTGAAGAGTCATTATTCATACCCATTTGAATGAGGGTAGGGGGTGGACATAGACTGTTTGAAGTTAGGGAATTATTGCAGGATGCCCATCGTAGTGCCCTACAGTGGACTTGAACATGGGTTTGTCACTTATAAAGTCAAGTCCTCTATCCACCATGCTACTCACAGGTTGGTTACATAAACTGAATATGCACTTTCAAAGGGATTTAATAATATTACAAGATATGGTGATCAAACTTAGCTAACAGTGAACTGTTGGTATTCTCATCCACAAAGAAGCTTTTTTTTTTCTTACCACAAAACTATTGTTGTTCCCTAAGCTGCCAGGCAGAACAACCCAAGAGTCTCTAACGATGTCTTCAGCAAATCCCAGGCTTTCCCACAGAGCTTGTAGGGATTGTATGTTGTGTTTTTGTTGTCCCCAAAGCTGCCTGGCTGAACTACCCCAAGTCCTTATGTAAGATCACTGCTGATTCCGGACTTTACCGCAGAGCTCTCAGGGAGTGTATGTTGCATTGTTGGCGCATGTGGTTTTGTACAGTGCAGTCTTTGTTAATGTGTTTGATTGTATGAGATGATGTATTACATCAGAGCTCTGAGGGAGTGTATGTTGTTTTGTTGGCATGCATGGTTGTAAGACGTGTAATTTTCCATACTGTGTCTGATGTGTTCCATCCTGAACCATCATCTTTGACAGACTCGTTCCAACCTGGGAAAGGATAGACAGTATGATGAAGCTTTTCTTCCTCTCTCTTTTTTTTTTTTTATTCAGTTGCAGCCGCTCTACTGGCTTTTGTGGAATACAGCATTGTTCCAAAAAAGAAATTTATATAAAATTTACTTTTTCATTTATAGTTCCAAAGTGGCAGCGGCTCTTGGAGGTAGTGTAACAACTGAACCTCCCAAAACGTTTCGTCTTGTCACGTGGAACATTGATGGCTTAGATGAACGAAATTTAAAAAAACGAACCAAAGCAGTTGCCAAAATACTGGAAGAGTAAGTGCTTAACTCTGCAGTTATAGAGCATAAAGATAACCTGTGATTCTCAAACTATTCCTTCACATTTGACAAGTCATTACATACCCCTTGTCTGTTTCTCTTCACTTTCTTGTTTTCTTGATGCCCAGGCTTAATGAGGGCTACTGTCTTTGCTCATCCTAAAGTTACTTCACAGTGGATATGATAGGCCTTTTATATATATATATATATATATATATATATATATATATATATATATATATATATATATATATATATATATATATATATATATATATATATATATATATATATATATATATATATATATATATATATATATATTATATATATATATATATATATATATATATATATATATATATATATATATATATATATATATATATATATATATATATATATATATATAGTCTCAGTTTTTTCCAGTAATATTACTCTCGTAATATAGTAATAACTTTCTCTTGTTTACTTAACAGAGATAAAGAAGATATTTTATTTTGCAGAAAAGTAATAACTTGCTTTCTTTTGTTTACTTAACCAAGAGAGAGCTGCTATTGTCTTTTGTAGTAAAGTAATAACTTGCTTTCTCTTATTTACTTACCAGAGAAAAGCAAATATTTTTCATAATAAAGTATTAACTCACATTCTCTCATTCACTTAACAGAGAAAATGTAGATAATGTATTTCATAATAAAGTAATAACTTGCTTTCTCTTGTTTACTTAACAGAGAAAAAGCAGATATTGTATATCTTCAGGAATTAGTACCCCAAACATATAAATACTTGGAGGACCACTTGCCTCAATTCCACTTTATCGTCGGAAGCATAGATAACTATTTCACCGCAACGTTACTGAGAAGAACAACTGTGTATTACGATAGCCACAATGTCTTACCTTTCAATAATACCTGTATGGGCAGGGAACTATTGTTAGTACAGGTCAGTGTAAAGTGAAGAAATTTTTTCATTAGTTTTTAGTGTGATGTAGTCTTAGAGCTTTTGTGTTTTTTCTTGTTTCCTTAGTTGCCTGGCCAAACAGTCTGGAGTCCCTAAGTAAGGCCACTCCTTATCCCAGACTCCTACAGAGCTATCTGGGAGTCTGTGCTGTGTTGTTGGCATATGTTGTAAGCAGTACAATTTTTTATAATGTTTCTGACTGTATGGGGTGATGTGTTAAAGCCTGAACATGCCTCATTGATGGAGTCTCCACCCTCTCTTAGAGCTCTTGTAGTAGAAGTTAATATATGGTATGAGCATGTTCTCGTTTGTCAGTACAATACTAATTTATTGTGACATATAGGAAAGAGAGTTCTTAAAGTACAATTTGGTTTGGATTATTGGAACAAGTATGGTGTTACCTATAGTACATGTTGCTGTAAAGCATGAAACAGAGACACTTGATGGTAGTCCAAAGAATAAAACATTCATATTTCATTTAGGACATTAGCTAAAGCACCTGGTAACCACAGCAGAATAGTAGTTAGATTGCTCGACTTGGGAAGTGACACACCTTTGTTCAAGCCCACCACGCGGACATTAGGAAGGGCGTCCAACCATAATTCCCTAACTCCAACCTGTCTATGTCAACCTCCATTTGATTGGGGATTAAAAGTGACACATAAACTGTAAACAACACTAGATGAATCACTTGACTTCTGCCCAAGAGTTGAAGTCCTCATTGTGGTTTTTACAGGTCTCTTTTCACCAGAACTATGTGAGGATAAAAAGAGAATAGTGGCATCCCTAGTATGATTGCATCAATCACTACTGCAAAGCATATACCCTTCATTAGCTCAGTGTATAGAGCACCTGGCTTCTATCTGAAAGGTTTGGAGTTCAGCCCTGTAAAGTACTTACACAGGTCTCACTCAACAGTGCCACTTTGAGAGAAGGAAAGGGTAGAGGCTCTCATCATATGACAGCCCTGC
Source organism: Halocaridina rubra (assembly GCA_037179515.1). Classification (NCBI taxonomy): domain Eukaryota; kingdom Metazoa; phylum Arthropoda; class Malacostraca; order Decapoda; family Atyidae; genus Halocaridina; species Halocaridina rubra. The sequence continues at coordinate 46,611 of JAXCGZ010000101.1, read as the reverse complement.
CAGTAGTGTAAAACACATATCAGTTGCCGAGTTTATAATGCACCAGGCACTTACCCAGGAGGTCCCAAAGTGTCTAATACTGCCTCATTCTTTACCAGAGCCACCTGGGGATGAGGAGGTGAGACTGTACTTGCTTCAATTGTAGGGTAGCCCAATCCCTCTTTGCTCGTCAGATGCGCTGAGTAGCCCTTTAGATGTGTGCCATATATTGTATAATAATATTGTCATAAGCTCTGGATCTGATTATTGGAAAACTATATTGCCCTGCTATTGCTTGTTATACTGATGTTTTTTATATCCAATAGTAGTGATATTAAATATTTTTATTGCACAGTCATAATAAGGCTAGCCCCATTCAAGTGAGAGTGGACACTTGAATAATTTTTAGTTTTTATCGCATTAGCCATCAAATGCCTATGTTTACTTAATTCTGTCTGTACATGAAATAACTTTGTAGGAAGAGAGTAATGCAGTGGGTAGAGCATGCGACTCAGGAAGTGATAGACCTGTAATTGAGCCCATCTTTAGTGTTAGAGAGGACATCCAGCCTTTATTCCCAGCTCCAACCTGTCTTTCTCCTCCCCCATTCAATAGGGATTAATTACGACATATACAATCAAACAAACAGTGCATAAGAGAAAGTTATTGAATGTGTAATAATATTTCATGTCAGTTTATTCCTTCTATTGCTTGCCTTTTATTCTCCTGAATGTCAAGGCTTTTTTGAACAGGGCATCACGTGCATGATCTTTCTTTGTCCTTCTCATACTGTATTTTTTTTTTTTTAGGCTCACATAGGCAAAGTCAAACTAAACCTGTTGAACTCACACCTGGAAAGTACAAAGGATTTTGCCACTCAACGCAAGGAACAACTCAAAATATGCTTCAATAAAATGAAGATAGCTAATTCTTCCCATACTACTTTATTTGGTGGAGATCTGAATGCCAGGGATTCGGAGGTAAGAATATATATATATATATATATATATATATATATATATATATATATATATATATATATATATATATATATATATATATATATATATATATATATATATATATATATATATAAAGCACAAACTGTTAGCATACAGCACTAAATGGTAAGGAAGCCTACCAGAGAAACAACACATAGAAAAATTGACACTATAGGACCTGAAATATAGCATTATTTTTTCTGTGTTGATTCACTGATGGGCCTCCTTACCATTATATATATATATATATATATATATATATATATATATATATATATATATATATATATATATATATATATATATATATATATATATATATATATATATATATATATATATATATATATATATATATATATATATATATATATATATATATATATATATATATATATATATATATATATATATATATATATATATATATATATATATATATATATATATATATATATATATATATATATATATATATATATATATATATATATATATATATATATATATATATATATATATATATATATATATATATATATATATATATATATATATATATATATATATATATATATATATATATGTATATACACACACAAGTCCTTCGCAAGAAGGCAACCGTCCTAGCCCTTGGTTGATAAGGGAGTCCGTGACGTAAAGCCGGAACCGGATATATATACAGTAAACCCTCGTTTATCGCGAGGGTTCGGTTCCGGGACTGGCCGCGATAGGTTAATTTCCGCGAAGTAGGAACCCCTTTAAAAAAAAAATTCCCCCCCCCCCTTTTTTTTTTATTTTATTTTTTTTTTTTTTTTTTTTTCACACACACACACACACACACACACACACACTTCTTCTACGAGTACAAAGAGGATTACAATAAGAAAAGATCATAATCATCATTATATATATATATATATATATATATATATATATATATATATATATATATATATATATATATATAATATATATATATATATATATATATATATATATATATCAAATAAGCACATTACCATATATGAAAATATGAATCATTTTTACCCCGACTGGGACTTGAACTTGGGACTTATAATTACTAAGCCAAGGCGCTACTAACTACACCACAGAAGGTCTTAAAAGAGAAACAGACCTTATAGCTTATATCTGCTATACTAGGAATGAACGAATTCTATATGAATGCCACTATGTTCATATTACAGTTTCCCCCAACCTTACTCGTGGTTTAGTTTTCGCATTTAATTCATCTCCCAATCTCATTCAGGACCAACAATAATCAAATAAGCACATTACCATATGTGAAAAAATGAATCATTTTTATCCTGACCGGGACTTGAACTTGGGACTTATTATTACTAAGCCAAGGCGCTACCAACTATACCACAGAAGGTCTTAAAAGGGAAACTGACCTTACAGCTTATATCTGCTTTACTAGGAATAAGCGCATTCTATCTGAATGCCACTATGTTCATATTACAGTTTCCCCCAACCTCACTCGTGGTTTTGTTTTCGCATGTAATTCAACTCCCAACCTCATTCGGGACCTTCTGTGGTGTAGTTGGTAGTGCCTTGGCTTAGTTATTATAAGTCCCAGGTTCAAGTCCTGGTCGGGGTAAAAATGATTCATGTTTTCACATATGGTAATGTGCTTATTTGATTATTGTTGGTCCCAAATGAGAGTGGGAGTTATATAAATTACTTCATTAACTGGAAAATTTGTGTACTAGTTATGACATAATGTCCTTGTTCTTCAGCAAATTGAGCAAATTGAAGCTTCAGAAGTGGTCATAGTCATCTCTGACCACTTCAAACCCAAAAGACATGATGAATACACCATTACACAATATATGCCACTGGTGGAATAAACTGCACCATTAGCATTGGCAAGAGAAAAGCGTGTTTCATATATATTCCTCATACATAGCTTTCAACTTAAAAATATTAAGGATATTGCAATTTTATGTCATTTTTAACTCCATTCCAATAGAGGTCCCACAGACAACTGGAGTTGGAGAGTTAAGGCTGGATGCCTTTCCTAATATCCCACAACGGACTTGATCACAGGTTTGTCACTTCCCGATGATAGAAAAGGTTTTAGCTTTAAGCCTTTTCATTATGAATTATTGTATGTTTTGTTCATTTTTGACGTAATTGTTTCTAATGCCTCTGTTAAGGTTAGCTTAGTTTAGGTTGCCACTGAATCCTAAGCCACCTTAACCTAACCATGAAAAGTTACTTACATTTCAATATTAATGCTTATGTAATGGCTAATTTCATTATTGCTGTTTATCAGGTGGATGCAACTAAAATTCCGGAAGCCTTTGATTTATGGGAATCATGTGGCAGGAGACCTGAAGCTAAATGGACATGGGATGTGCAGAGAAACACGAACAAAGAGGTAATCATTAAACCAATATTAGTCTTAGCTTTTTTTATACAAAAACCGTATTCCCCATTATAAGAGGGCAAAATATATTGACTCTTTGCTGGAAGGAAATGGAGGGGCAATCCCCTTGCTTTACCCCATTTAGTTAACTTTTACAACATGCAGAGGACACGTAGCAAGTACTATTGCCCCCTTGCAAATGAGTCATTAGATAGATATGCTCTAAACATATAAGTTAATTAGCTTCCAGTAATTGCTTGCTTTGACTTTGCCTCCCACTTTACATGGGGGGTTGTGGTCATTGTGTATATATATATATATATATATATATATATATATATATATATATATATATATATATATATATATATATATATATATATATATATATATATATATATGTCTTCTTTTTTTTACACGAGGATAGGTTTACAGAAGGCATGTTTAATTTAATTTTTGCATAATTTGAATTGTATGTATTCATAAAGAGTAATGTTAATAGGCATGGTTAGGTTCCACAAGCGTGCATAAACGCTAGTTAAAACACATTTTACAACTACATAAGCAAGCTGAAATATGTATGTAAGCTAAAAATAAATATTAAAGATATACAAATAAACAAATTAACTCACTCCATACAGAGGACAACAAGCATACTGGGACAAATATATGGTGGCGGTGAACAGATGATTTAAGCGGTAGGAGAGGGAGGAGCAAGGGAGGCGGGAGTAGCAGAACTAATCCCTGGTCGTGGTTGGGGTGCATGTTTCTCACTGACACACAAGCGCTCGGCGGGAATGTGGATACGAGGCGCTTGAACAAACACACCTCGCACGCTATTCTAGTCATTTCAATTTTTTTTTTTTATTGATGACACACGTTATTCCAATTTTGCGTATTTTAAACACATGTAAAAAAGAAGAGAATATATATATATATATATATATATATATATATATATATATATATATATATATATATATATATATATATATATATATATATATATATATATATATATATATATATATATATAACTGAACTGTTAACATACAGTCTAAAATGGTAGGAAAAGCCCATTAAATAAAACAAGAAAATATATATATATATATATATATATATATATATATATATATATATATATATATATATATATATATATATATTATATATAGTACTTATTAATTTCATGACCTAAACTGGTCACCTTCTCAAAGTACAATGGCAAGAGATACAACTAGCAAAACAGAAGAACACTTGAATAGAAGGAGACAAAAGACCCCCCCAGGGGTCCTATGCATGGGATAAATAGATACCAATCTTAAATGCCCGCTGGGGTCAGTCATTAATCCCCACAAACAGGCCGCAGAAGGAATTAAAGTCCATACTTGGCTAAAGTGTATTAACAAAAGATTCTTAATAATAGTAATTTGTCCAAGGGCCAGTGGGTGCCTGATGCAGTAGACAAGATACTCCTCAAGCATACGCTGGCCAAGATAATTCCCCAAGACAGACCACCTTCATTTAATTAGACAGCCTCTTTGTTCAGCCATGATGTGTCTATTTATAGTTTTCCTTTAGTCTTTTTCTTTTCTATATGTATGTTTGTATCTTCATATGTTGTTTTGTGTATATGCGTATAACTTTTTATATGTATGAATATGTTTGTACATGTGTAGTGTGTATATGCATTTGTGTGTTTGCGTATTTAGTTATCTATTTGTTATTTTATGTAAATAGAGCCTCCTATCTGTTGTTTTTACTATTTTCATATGCCTCTATATCTGTATGTATGTGCAAGTTTTTATATAGATATATGTATGTATGTGTGTGTATGTATATATATGTATATTTGTGTGTGTGTATATATATATATATATATATATATATATATATATATATATATATATATATATATATATATAATATATATATATATATATATATATATATATATATTGCTCTGACTTTGCCTCTCACTTTACATTCTTACACCAAGTTGTTTAAAACAGACTTATTGATTTATGTTTACTTTTAGTTTCCTGGGAGATTCAAGCCAAAAGCTAGATTTGATCGATTGTACCTAAAGCAAGCATCACCCCCTGTCGTCGCACCAAAGCATTTCGGCCTCATTGGTCTTCAGAAAGTCTCAGGAACAGACAGCTTCCCATCTGATCACTGGGGCGTGATTGTACATTTTGAGGTCTGTATTTACTTTTCCAATCTTCTTTGTTTCTTTATTAACCCATTTCTATATCGGGTCAATGTTTTTAGCCTTTTCCACCTTTTTCTGTCTCACGTATCCTGTTCCCTCAACCCTTTATTCCACATATCACTAGTTATTTTATGCTTCCATCATAATTTTAGCTTTCCCCTGCCTCTCCTTCCTCCACCTCCATATTCATAACCATTCTACACATATTTTATTCGTCTCTTTGGATTTTTTATTCTGTTTACTTTTTCAATATTGCAATTGGATTTTATTGCTTATGTATTAATATATGATGCTTCACCAGTCCTAGTCACCATTGTTTTCTTTATGAATTAAGGTATAAGCTCCAGCCTGTCTTTGTCCACCCCCATTCAAATAGAGACGACTTGGTGCACATTAAAGTGAAAAGTAACTGGTTATGTATCTTTGTTATTAACTAGCACTTGTGCAACTTCACCTTGTCATTTGCTATTTTATGTCACTATTAATTCCCATTTGAATGGGAGTGGATCAGCCCTATCATAATGCCCAGAAAAATTCAAATCATGTTTTGGATTTCCCGGGTGCAATTATATAGGTGTTTCCGATTTTATAGTAAAGTATATTTTACACAGTACTGTAAGTTATGTCCTAAACTATATGTAATTAAATAAGCATATAAGGCAGTATAGCAATTGTAATTCAAAGGAATTTACTTTTTATGTACAAGAAACACAATTCCCCTTATAAGGGGATGGCTACATCTTTGTGGGAGGAAAATATAAAGGGAGTTGTTCAAAGTCCCCTCACTCAATCCATATAGTTGACTTACAAGGGAACACGAAGGAGGTACTCCTCCTTTCACGGATTTTTTTTTCCATAAAATATTAGGATGTAGGATTGATACTCAAATCTTTAGCATATAATCAAATTAAAAATAGAAATTTCTATAAATATTCAAATAATTATAGGTGTACAATATTAAGACACCAGAAGCCACTTTCAACTCTACCTTGACAGTCTATACCATATATTACAACCCCCACACTTACTGGTGCAGTATTGTCCATATAGTAATTCCTATTAGTCCCCATTAGAATGAGGGTGGATACACACAACTTAGATATGGGAATTAAGGCTGGAAATCCTTCAAAATGCCCTGCGGTAGCACATGAAGTTGTTATTTACCACATGGAATGCTCTAAACCACTCTGCTATCACAGTCCCACCGTAATTCCTAAGTAAGTTTGTTACATTGGTAATTCAGCATTCCTGGTGATAGGTGAGATAGAATTCTGCAGTTATATGATGTGCGTGTCTTAGGAGGCAACTAGAATTCTACAGTTATATAGGAGGCGACTAATAAAGATATTCCTGGTGAGGAGGGAGAAAGTATTCCACACTCACATGCTCTTTGTATCTTAAGAAGCAACTCAAGTAGCGATAAAGAAACTGACCCAGAGGGATAGTAAAGAAAAACTGTCACTTCTTCCTCTCCTGATTTTTTTTTTCCCCAGAAAACGACCCTTGGAAAAGAGAAAAGTATATTGGAGCATTGTTACTTGAAAATTTTCTTTTGCAATTGTGGCCCCTTCAATATATTCAGTAGTATATAGTGTCATGTTCAGAGAACAAAATCGGGAGAGATGCCCCACAAATTTAAGATACAAAATATACTATAGAGAGTATGAGTTCGTGAGTCCTAGTTTAGATGTATCCCCATACAGTTCTGAGCCTGCCATGTGTGTGTGTGTGTGGTATTCTTTTTTAAGTTTCATTTCAGCCTAATTTTCACATTTATACTTTGACTATTCTCTCTGATGGTTGGGGAGCAAGAATGCCTCCATGGTGGGTTTGGATCATTTCTGCATACCTGGATGGGTGCTGGCTGTTTAGTGGCTAAACACATTTGGCGACATGCATGTTGGCATTGGATTTTTATATTTTGAAAAGCTACCCTAACTATCTTTACAAATCAGGTAGCACTAAGAAGACTGTACCATAACATGAGAGCCTGAACGGCTTGTAAGAACACCACTTAATCGGAATGAGGACCGAAGGTTAGCAGTTCCATCCTTCTTGAAATTTTTTCTGCCAAGGGGACCGCTGAAGCATGATGGTCAAAGCACTTGACCGGGAAAGTGACAACCCATATTGAAGCCCACTGCAGGGCATTCTAGTGCTACAAGATATTCTGTCATAGTAAAATTATCATTATTATTTTGATAAAAATTCTTTTCTCAGGTTATGGCAATCGATGGTGGGGCATGTTCAAGCAAGAGATGAAAGGCAGATATACTTCAGATAACCTTAAGTTACTTTTTTTTTATTATTATTTGCAAGAGAACTCTAAGAAATGCACAGTTATTTTAATATATATGTAGAACAGACCTTTCCCTACTCTCCAGTATGTGGATATTTTGTTCACAAGTTTCCATAATAAAATAAATAATTTTAAGTGTTGTAAGAGAAAGTGCTCAGTGTTCAGGACAAACACAAGTCTTCTCATAGTATGCTTTGTATATTTGTTTTTGGAAAAAACCTATTCTTTTTGGAAGGTCAAGTATTGAGTTTTTAATATAAAATTAAATACTGATGCAACTTTGTTTGTCTCTATAAGTGAACTTTTTCTTAATATGGAAATTACCCTTAACATCTTAAGCTGAGTCGTTCGTAATTTCATAAGTTGCGTTTTGTTGACTGTTATAACGATTAATAACCTTCATTATTTTTTTTAGATGAATGGGAAATCTTAAGGGTCATCTCAAGTACTCTGTTTTCTGAAATGGCTCACTTTTTTTGGAGATACCCTCTTGATTTATTGGTAAATACTCAGTATGTTAGTGACAGGTGCCTAGTATAAAGCCAAGTCATTGTATTCATCTGTATTTATGATATTCGTATTTGCAGTCACTTTTCATAGCAGTTGAGGACATTGTTAGAAGTAGATACTTTGTGGTTTGCAAAGATCATATAAATTACATCTTTTGCTGTTGCAGTTCTTATTGCAGTCACTTTTGCAACCAAGGATAAGATGGTGCTGTTAGTGCCTGAAAGAACTGCTGCAACTTATTGGCATTATTACTATGCAGTGCTATTAAGGACATTGTTAGGAGTTGATACTTTATAGTACTGCAAAGAGCAAATAATTTTACTATGTTGCAGCTTTTCTAATTAGAATAGTCCTTTTTAGTCGAAAATGGTGCTTCCCTTTTCTTTTTATACACACGTTTTAGATATTCAGGGCTATAATGGAGCCATTTAATAATGGGTAATTATTTAAATGAGTAGAGGAACTGATGTCTCCAGGTAATATTAATAAGGGTTTTCTGTTTTGAGGAATTATTAAATGGGTAACTTGATTCAAATGATAGTAAAAGAACTGTTGTCTCCAAGTTATATTAACAAGGGATTTTCTATTATGAGGAATATTTGATCACCTATTTGACAAAAATTGCTTTCTTTAATCTTCGTTATAAATAATTAGAGTGTAACACATGGTGCTAAGGTGGGCTTCAGCTTGGTTATATGTCAGAAGCCCAGTTGATGTGTTGCATTGGCAGATAAAAGTTTTCTGTTTGGTTCAGGAAATAAGTATCAGTGCCATTATTTATGTATTTTGTATTTTTTCATCTCAAACTTTGGTAGACCTTCCAAATAGCCTTAAATATTTAGTTTTTTTTTTTTTTTAAAGAGTCAGCACTGAGAGAGTTGAAGGTTTACCATTAAATTAGGTTCTTTTTTTAGAAATCATTAAGTAATATTTTATTGCATCGTTTTAGGTCAGTTATTATATATTTACTTTGGTCTTGAACTGATGCTCCTTATTCTGTTTTGTTGTATTTAGGTACTCAGTAAAATATATATTTGTACTGAAAGCTTTTTTTCTTGTAATCATTATGTCACCTGGCTGGGATTTTTTTTAACTTATAAGATAGAGCATAATTTATAAATTATTTACTTTATAGTATTCTTAGAGATAAATTGATACTGTATTTTAAAAAATTATGTAGTTTATTCTCATCTTCCGTCTTCTACTGTGTAATTACCTCCTCTGGTGTGATACCGGTAAGGTATTCGTACGTTGTTGCCCTCAGTACGTTAATAATTATTCTATCTACCTTGGCTGTCTCCCCCAATTGGGGGGTAGCCGACATAAAAAAGAAACAATAAGGGGATTACTTTGCTCTATGGGCAATGACGAGGGAGCTAGCGACCGTTCAGATGGCACGGCTGGAGTGCCACAGCCCATTCACCCGGCTCTTCCACAACCTGCGTCGCTTCATAAATGCCAACTCCCCTACTGCCCCTACCACAGGGCTGCCTCTGTAAGATGCAGCCCCGTGGTAACAGCAGATGCCCATCAGAGCTGCGTCACAATCACTTGCCACTCATTCCTATTCCTAGCATGCTCACTTGCTTTCCTCACATCCATCCTCCTATCATTCAGGGCTCTCCTTACTCCATCCATCCTCCCAAACCTAGGCCTCCCTCTAGCATTTAACCCATCAACTCTCGCAATCATCACCTTTTTCAGCAGTCTTTTATCATCCATCCTTTCCACATGGCCAAACCATCTCAGAACATTCATATCTACTTTGGGTGCAAATTCTCTCCTCACACCCATTCTTGCTCTCACCACTTCATTCCTAACCCTATCGAACCGAGATACACTAATCATACTCCTGAGGTATTGCATCTCAAACACATTTACTTTCCATCTCTCACTTACTTTTATACCCCATAACTCTGATCCATACATCACAGTTGGCACAAACACTTTCTCATACAAAACTTTCTTAACATTCATTTCCAACCCTCTATTCTTCATCACTCCTTTAAACGTACCCAACACTTTACATCCTTCATTCACTCTGTGACACACATCTGCTTTCGCCCCACCATTTGCAGCTATAACCAAGCCTAACTACTTAAACTAATCAACTTCCTCAAGTGTCTCTCCATTCAACATAACATTCAATCCAGCACCATCCTCATTTCTTGTACACCTCAAAACCTTACTCTTTCCCAGATTCACTCACAACTTCCTTCTCCCACACACCATTCCAAATTCTGACACAGCTTCTCCTCTGAATCCGCCACCACCACGGTATCATCTATAAACATTAACTGATTCAGCTCCCACTCATTATCATCCCCATCTACCATTCTCAAACCTCAACCACGCACTCGCTCATTCACCTCTCTTACGACTCCATCAGTATACAAATTGAACAGCTGTGGTGACTTCACACATCCCTGTCTCAGTCCCACACTCACTGGAAACCACTCACTCACTTCATTCCCTACCGTAACACAAGCTCTACTGCTCTCATACAAACTCCTCAATGCATGCAACAGTTTACCATCAATTCCATATAACCTCAAAACATTCCACATTGCCACTATCAATTCTATCTTACGCTTTCTCGAGATCCAAAAATGTAAAATACACATCCTTACCCTTTGCTAAATATTTCTCACATAACTGCCTAACTATAAAAATCTGATCTATACAACCTCTACCTCTCCTAAAACCACTCTGCACTTCTGCGATCACATTTTCTGTCTTATCCCTAATCCTATTAATCAGTATCCTACCATACACTTTTCCTACCTCACTCAACAAACTTATACCCCTAAAATTACTGCATTCATACACATCTCCCTTACCTTTGTATAGGGGCACTATACAAGCAGTCACCCATTCCACTGGCACCGTTGACAACATAAAGCATATATTAAACACTCACTAACCATTCCAGTGCAGTCACACCCCCTTCTTTCAACATCTCCGCTCTCACACCATCCATTCTAGGTGCTTTACTTGCTTTTGCTTCATACAATGCCCTTTTCAACTCCTCTCTTGTAATCTCTCTCATTTTCATCTCCCATTACTGGCACTTGAACACCTCCCACTGCCACTATAGCTGCCTCTCTATCTTCCTCAACATTCAGCAAGCACTCAAAATATTCTGCCCATCTTTTCCTTGCATAGTTCCCTCTTAACATCAGTCCATTCACATCTTTCACTGTCTCTTCCATCCTCTATCCGCCCTTCCTTACTCTCTTCACTTCTTTCCAAAACTTCTTTTTATTCTCCTCATATGATCTACTAAAATCTTGTCCCTACCTAACATTTGTCAACCTCTTCTCTTCCTCTACCTTGCACTTGGTTTCCACATTTTTCTCTATATCTTTCATACTTCTCCCTACTGTTACACTGCAGCCATTCCTCAAAAGCCCTCTTTTTCTCTTCCACCTTCATTTTCACCCCTTCATTCCACCACTCGCTGCCCCTCCTCATGCCACCTCCAACAAACCTCTTTCCACACACATCACTTGCATGTCCCGCAATGCATTCTTTCATCAACCCCCATTCCTCCTCCAGCTCCCCAACTTCTCTTTCTTTCACCCTGTCATATGCTACTTTCAGCCTGTCCTGATATTCCTGTCTCTACTCTGGCTTTTTCAACTCTTCCACCTTTACTACTTCCCTTCTACATCTCCCCACTCTTTTGCTTCAACCAAAAAAATGATCAGACATCCCAGCAGCCACACCCCTAAATGCATGCACATCTTTCACTCTACCAGTCATGCTCTTTGCTACCAACACATAATCCATCGATGCACTTCCTTTCACTCTTCCATTTGCCACTCTCATCCATGTATACTTATTAACGTCTTCTTGAAAAACTATTATCTATCACCAACTCTTGCTCCACACACATATCTAACAGTCTCTCGCCACTCTCATTCCCACCTGGTACCCCATACTTTCCTATAACACCATCTACCTCTCCATCACCCACTCTGGCATTCAAGTCACCCAACACACCTACATAGTTCCTTCTACGCAGACCATCCACACACGTAGTTAACTCATTCCAGAATTCATCCCGCTCTTCCTCACTTCTCTCACATCCTGGCCCATACACACTAACAAAAGCCCAACATTCCCTACCTATCCTAGCCCTCACCCACATCAGCCTAGATGACACTTCTTTCCATTCCACTACCTTATTTAACATCCATTCACTCAGCAATAATGCCACACCTTCTCTCACTCTCCCCCTTTCAACCCCAGACACCCTACCTGTCACATCACCAAATGCCACTTCTCCTTTTCCTTTCATCTTCGTCTCACATAATGCCAATACATCCATCCTCCTCCTACCAAACATATATCCAATCTCACATTTTTTGCTCTTTATCGTACTACAGCTAGCACATTTAGACACCCCAAAACTAGAGTTTGGGGAGAACTTATTCTCCCCTCTACTCCCCTTCTTCTTTGACGTCTCGTGGGAGGTTTATGCAAGGGGGGGGATTTCCAGTCCCCCCGCCCCGTCCACTTTTAATCGCCTCTTACGACACGCAGGCAATACGTTGGGGCTATTCTTTGATGTGGAAAAATTGGTAGCTATTTATATGCTGCCAAGAAATTATAAAAGTTATTGGATTGATATTACTCGTGTAAAACAAACATCGACCCCACATAAAAGTGTGAAAAGATGCAGACAAAGAAGAAGATTACTCGTGTAAAACATGGTATAGTGTTCCTTAAGGTGTAATTTCCAGACTGTGTACATGGAGCCACTATATGTATTCTTCCATACTCCATGATTAATTAGTAGGGACTGCAGTAGCATAGTGGTTAGAGCACATCATCCAGGATGCAACAAATCACTGTTCAAGCCCACTGCAGAGTGTTAGGAAGTGCATCTAGTCTTGACTCATCTGCTATACTTTTTATTTGTCCATGCCCATGCAAATGGGGAGTAATAATGACATAAAATGGCAAACGACTACTCCATGATTCACTAGTGAACTTTCTATCTCTACCAAATAATGCAGTATCATTCTTTGGTATATTCGTCTCCCGCCAACTCTGAGAGATGTCCGACGACACCTGCAAATAGCTCCAGGCATATCCTACATATTTCCTATAATTTTCTGATATCCTAACCTTGCTAACATAACCCTAACCCTATTTCTAATGCCTCTAGGTAATATATATCATAGTGATACTGTGATATTATATACAGTAAGTCATGTATATAATGACCAGTTAGTTCTTGCTTATTTAGCCGGTTCTAATTAATTACCTTTCTCCAGTTGTTGCCCATACAGACAACCTTTCTAACCCATAATGCAGGGAACCAGAATAACTAACCTAATCAATTACAGTTAGCGACTATATCAAAACTGGCAACAAGGATTACAACTGGCCTATCCTAATGTATTTGACTGTTATCTAACCTGACTTTTTTTTTTTTTTTTTTTTTTTTTGCTACCTAATGTAATTTTGTCCTACTTAGCCTAACTGAATTTTGTTTTGCCTAAGTATAGCCTAGACCTAGCCTATACCTATACCTATTATTTTTGGACTATATGTTTGAACTTAGCCTAGACCTAGTTAATTTCCTCTTGGTTTATTAGGCTATTACCTATAATTTCATCATGTCGTTCATTGGGAATGTAGGTCAGTATAATGAATCTGAGAAATTTTCAACCTATATAGATAGGGTTCAAATGTATTTCAAAGCTAATGATATTAAGAAAGATAAGCAAGTTCCTGATTTTTTGTCTATTATGGGTTCTAAACTTTTTGGTCTAACTACAGCTTTAGTGAGTCCGAAATCTCCTAAGGAATGTACTTTGGAGGAATTACTATCCACTCTCAACAATCACTACAAACCCCAGGTTATAGTGGTCTGTGAAAAATTCGAATTCTACCGAAGATGCCAAGGAGACCATGAATTTAAAACTTCTTTTGTTGCAGCTCTAAAGTCACTTGCATCGACATGCAAATTTGGTGACAAAGTAGAAGAGATTTTAAGATATAAACTTGTTTTTGGTAGAGAGTACTCAGCGTGTTCTCTTGACAGAAAAGAATCTCACTTTTGCCCGAGCAGTAGAGATTGCTATTACAAGGGAACCTGCAGAGAAGGATGTCAGGGAGTTTGGTCAGAAACCTCACACTAATAATAAAGAAATAAATGCTGTGATAGTTAAGGCTAAGAGTTTTTTAATAAGAAGCAGAAGCCTAATGGAGGGAAGGAGAAATGTGCAAACCCTGACAAACTATGTAGTGGATGTGGAAAAAAGCATTGGAAAAATGATTGTCCCTATAAAACTCTGAATGTTTCTGTGTAAGTGTACTTAGCACATTTCTAAGGTCTGTTTTTCTAAGTGTAAGAAAAATTCTACTAAATCTGCTGTGGAGCCTAAGGCTGTAAGTTCTATTGAATCTAGATCTACTAGTGATTCGACTACAGAAGGATGTAATGACTATATTTTTTCTGCGAGCTAGTCAAATTTGCGAGATCACTACTAAAATTAAAGTTAAAGTTTGCTGTTTTAGCCCTCCTATCAGAGGCATCGCCCCTGCTCTGGCGGACGTCAGCCGGTGCAAGCCCCAACCCCCCCACTGTGGTGTCCATCCACAGCAGTAACCTTCCCAGTAAACTGCTTAAACTCTCGGTCCTGAACGGGAATCGATCTGTCGACCTCGCGAATACGAGGCCAGTGCGTTACCACTACTAGCCAGAAGGCTATGTGACAATCACCATGAAGGATATTGCTGATGTCTAGTTCCAGGTGGTCACAGGTGCTGTTCGTACTCTTATAAGTGAACAAGAATTTTTGAAGTGTTTTCTAATGCCTTCTAAGACTAAATTGAAGTATGGAGGTTCAAAAATCTCTGTGTGTGTGGAGATTTGGGTAAAAATCAAGTTCCTAGGTCATGTTTTAAAGAATCAAGCTATCGTAATAGTGAAGGATTCTGCTCCTAACCTATTAGGTCGTGATTTACAATCTGCTCTAAATATTAGCCTGAGTCTAGTGGACAGTGCTGTGCATGCTATTGCTGAGAAGTCTGTCGGGAAGTAATTTCCTGAATTGTTCCAATAAGAATTAGGAAGTTATAAGGGAATGGAAGTTTCTCTTGAGGTGGAAGAGGCAGTATTACCTAAGTACTACAAAGCCCGAAATGTACCATATGCTATGCATGGTAAAGTAGACGCAGCATTGATTAAATTGTTGAAACAAAATATCAATAAACCTGTCGCTCACTCTAACTGGGCTGCTCCTATTGTACCTGTACTAAAGGTGACAGAACTGTAAGTATTTGCGAATACTTTTGTTTGACCGTTAACCAAGCGTGCAAAGTTACTAAATATCCTGTGCCTAGAATTGATGACCTATTTGCTACGTTGGGGAGTGGGAAGATTTTTTCGAAACTGGACATGAAGAGTGCCTACAATCAGATTCTTCTTAGCCCTGAGTCACGCTCACTCACTACTATTAACACTCACCGAGAATTGTTTCAGTGTTATCGTTTGTGTTTCAGTATGGCTAGCGCACTGGGAATTTTCCAATATACTATGGAGAATTTATTGTGAGGTATTCCTGGTGTTTCTACTTTTCTTGATGACATAGTAGTATTGGGAGCTAACTCTTGTGAATATAAGGAGCGTTTATGGAAAGTTTTAGGAAGACTAGAGGAAGTTGGACCGAAACTGCATCCTACTAAGTTTTTTTGCTGTTGACCAAATACAGTATTTGGGTTATACAATTGATTCTACCAGTCTGAAGCCTACTAAAGAGAAATTAGATGCTATATGTAATGCCGTTGAGCCTATGGATATAACACAGTTATTTAGGAATGTTAAATTTCTATAGGAAGTTCCTGATAAATCCTGTAGCTATTCTTGAGCCTTTGTATAGTCTTTTGAGAAAGGATGTTAGATGGAAGTGGAATGAGGAACATAGTAAAGCTTTTTAAGAATCTAAAATATTATTATTAGATGCCTGTCTATTTCAGTTTGACCCTAATTTACCTATCGTAGTGTCTGCTGACAGTTCTTTATGGTTTGGGTGCTGTTCTTTGTCCGAAGAAGGATGGTGCTGAATTGTCAATTGTTTTTGCATCCCAGAATCTAAATAGAGCCGAGGCCAATTATTTTCAGACAGAGAAGGGGGCCCTTGTACTTGTCTTTGTGCTGAAGAAATTTCATCACTATTTGTGGGGTCTTGCATTTTCTTTTATTATGGATCACAAACCACCTATGCCTATTTCTGAAATGGCCTCTGGTAGGATCTAACGATGGTCATTGATTCTACAAGCCTATTCATTCATGTTGTATCACCATTCAGGTAAATCTTTATGTACGGTTGATGTTTTGAGCTGATTACCTATAGCAAATGCCCCTGATAGTGTTCCTGTTTGTGCAGAGTGGATCCAGTTAGTTAATAAATTGGATGCCACCCCTGTAACTGCTAATGACAGTAAGTGGACTTCTAAGGACCCATTACTTGCTAAAGTGCTATTATATTTAGACTGTGGTTGGCCTGAGGATGAATTGAGACTGTTCTTCCATCGAAAGAATTAAATAAGTGGGCAATAAGGTTGCATTTCATGGGGACCTAGGGTAATTATTCTTCCTAAAGGGAGAGAGAGTATGTTAAGTGAGTTGCATCAAGAGCATTTAGGCTCTACTAAAGTGGAGCATTTGGCCCAGAGTTATCTTTGGTGTCTGGATTAGACCGTGACCTTGAAGATTTGTCAGCTGGGTGCTCCGTTTGTCTAGCTCAGTGTTTCTCAACCTTTTTTAAATCAGGGCGCTCTTGTAGAGTAATAGAAACTCTGAGGCGTACTTAATATATCAATTGGATAAAATTATCCGTAAAATTGTAAAATAGGATCATTATAAAAAAAAGCTCTTGAAAGAAACATGTACTTCTGAGACATCTGAATATATTTGATCAAGAATGCTTGTGTGAGACCTGTGCTTAATGTGCTCTGGTAATTTTTATAATATTAGGCCTTATATGTGATAAGCATACTCTCATTTACTCATCAGTATCTCTAATATTTTATCTGTTTTTAGATTTAATGTCGGTATATATAGAAAATTCTAATTCACAGAGGTATGATGTGGAGATTGAAGGATTTCCTTATATGGAAATCCAAAATTAATGAACGGGTATCTTTGTTCAATTTTTAAGATGTCTGTCGCTGTACATAGGTCAAAGGATTACCGCCGATTCCCGTACTCAAATGTCATTATAGCTGCTTCTCACATTCTTTAGGACGGGTTGTTTTAAGATTTTATATCAAACATTCACGAGAGAGATAATTACTGATTTAAATCCCTTGAGGAAAGAAAAAGGGAAAGACTTATCCATTCCTTTTTATAGAATAAGGAAATGAGCATCCAATTTCAAGTGTCAAGCAACATAGACTTGACTCAGACATGGGAGTCACGTGCCTATCCATAGTTTTTTTTTTTTTAAATACAAATTTTTCTTATTTTAAAAAAATCATAAATTAGTTTTTCATTAACCTTGGGCGCAACTGGCTACCTTTCAGGGTGCGCCAGTGTGCCTGGGGGCACTGGTTTAAAAACACTAGTCTAGCTACTAGAGCACTGCCTAAGAAATCACCTTTACACACTTGGGATTGGCCCGAGAGGCCATGGGTGAGAGTACATGCTGACTATGTTGGTCCAGTCATGGATACCTATTTTCTAGTGCTAACTGATGATCATTCTAAGTGAAATGAAGTGCTGCCAACTAAAGACACTAGTTCTTTTTCTACTGTTAATCTCATTAGAAATGTTTTCTCACATTTTGGTCTGCCTATGACACTCGTTACTAACAATGGTCCTGATTTTACATCTAGGGAATTCAACCTATATCTAGAGAAGAATGGTGTTCGTCATATTACGTCTGCACCCTACCAGCCAAGCACGAATGGCCAGGCTGAAATTACTGTCAAAAGTCTTAAATATATCCTAAAACATTTCTCTGGTGAAGATTAGAGACCTAAGATAAGTATCTTTTCCAGTTCAAAGTAACACCTCATTTTACTACTGGTGTGTCTCCAGTTGAGTTGATGTTTGGCTGGAAGCTACGTACCATGTTGGATCTAGTACGCCCTAGTAAATGTGTACAACAGACTGTGTTGTCTAATCAAGAGCAGCAAAAGTCTAATTATGACAGTAATATTGCTAGAAATCTAGAGTTGACATCAAAATCTTCTGTCATGGTGTGGAATTATTTGACAGATCCTAAGGATCGTTGAGTCACTGCACGAGTGTTGAAACAACCTGGTCCTGTGTCTTACAAATGTGAACTTCCAGGAGGACGTGTGGTGGGACGTCATCAAGTCCAGATTCTAACTCGATCTACACCAAGTATTCCATTTACGCCTATTAAGACTTTCTCACCTGCTATAAGTGATGAGTCTGCTCTTTTGCCTAAGGTTTATGAGAAAGTAGAAAAAACTAATGAGGGAGCTGAAGCTGATGTTCCGCCCAAAGTGGCTACTCTTATATGCCGCTCTGCTAGGGTTGTCAAGCCTCCGGATCTGCTTGCTTTGTAGGGAGGAAGGGTGTAATGGAGTGGTAATATTGTACATAGTTTATACTAATTCTAAGTTAAGATCTACATTACATGTTTTGTGGAGAAGCAATATGCCTATTCTAATCTAATTCTAGTGAGCAGAAGAATTATCTTCTCCCACCAACTCTGAGAGATGTCCTAGGACACTTGCAAATTGCTCCAGGCATTTCCTGCATATTTCCTATCATTTTCCATTATCCTACCGTCACTAACTTAACCCTAACCCTATTTCTAATGCCGCTAAGTAATATATATTATAGATATATTGTGATGATATATATACGGTAAATCAGGTATATAATGACCGGTTAGTTCTAGCTTATCTAGCCAGTTCTAGCTAATTACTGTACATATCTTAACCTAATACCGCTGTGTTCATACTCCGGTTGTTGCCCATACAGGTAACCTATTTAACCCATAATGCAAGGGAACCAGAATACCCAACCTATTACAATTGGCGACTATATCACACCACATGTATCCCCTCTCTCTAAGGTTACTTTCATTGGTCTTTCCTTTCCCTTCCTAGAATATTCACCAAGTTGGTGAATGTTTACAATTTTCTTCAGACCACATACTACGCCACGCTTCTTTATCAGTTCTAAAACCTTAGTTTTATTTTGTCCAAGTCTTCCATGCCATGTTGGCTCCTGGGAAACACTTATACCTGAGATTACCACTCTCTTCTCTTTATCAAGTGCCTGTATAATAAGAGGATCAGACCTTTCCATCACAAAATCTTTCATTTTTTCTATTAATCCTTTATATTCAACCATTTGTACGTTTTCCAGTACCACCACCCTCACAGCCTCTTTTAATGCCACGTTCCCCTTTACTGCATCTGCTAAGGAAGTTGTCATGGCATCATGTTCTGTATTCAGCTCCTGAAACTCTTTTCTAAACAATTCAGTGTTTTCCTTTATCTGGGTATTCAAGCTGCAATCTCGTCTCTCTCGGAAGAGAGCAATGAACTAACATTTAATTCATTCTGGTTGTCATATAATTGTTTGTTGTTGTCTTTTTGTTTAGAAACTTTAGTTTCGAGTTCACTCATTTCTCCATCCAGTTTCTTTATTCGTTTTTATAGTTCCTTTCTCCCTTGCCCTTGTGCCTTATTTGCTTCCTTCAAAGGTCTTATTACCTCTCTAAGTGTTTCATTCTATTTTTATTTGGCTAACCATATTCCGAATTTTGTCATTCAGGCTATTTACAAGGGTCTCAGGTTACTTGACTGTTTGTTTCAGGCTTCTAAGAGCTACTCCTCCTCCTACAACACCTGGAGATCCTCTACCACCCTTCCCCCAACCACTGGATGGCGGGGTTAGGGACATAGATGGTTTCATTTTGATGTTTTGCCTTTGTGATTACTAATTATGACTACCTAATGTGGTTACGGGAAAGAGCCCAAAGCTCGTATCTTCCCGTCTCCTAATCAGTTCCATTTTGTACTTAGTGATACTTACCATACCTCTCCTTAAAACTATGGACTGAGTTAGCATTAACTACCTCCTCGCTTAGCGAATTCCAATTATCAGGTACTCTTACACTAAAAAAAGTACTTCCCTACATCCTGCAAAGAAGTTTTCTTATGAAGCTTCAAACTATGACCTCTACTTCTAGAGCCAGCCATATCAAAATATCGATCCCTATTCACTCTATCATAACCATAAAGGAATTTAAAGACTGTCACTATATCCCCCCTCAATCTTCTAGCTTTGAGTGATAGTAAGTATAATTCCCTCAGCCTCTCATTATAACTGAGATTGCTTGCTTCTGGCACCAGTTTCGTGGCATGTCTTTGAACTTTTTCAAACTTGGCTATGTGCGGATTCCAAAAGTGGGCTGCATATTCAAGATTTGGCCTCACACAGGTTACATAAATATTTCAGAACTTTCCTTGTCCATGTGCCTGAAGACTACCCTTATATTTGCTAAGAAAGCATATGCTGCCCTTACTATGCCATTTATATGTATTTCTGGAGACTAATCTGCCAGTATGTTTACTCCTAGATCTCTCTCAATCTCTGTCTCTTGAAGTTGTACTCCTGCCACCAAGTAGTCAAGCTTGGGCCTTCTTGCACTTGTACCCATTCTCATTACCTTATATTTTGAAGTATTGAATTTCATTAGCCACTTTTCTGACCACTCATGCAGACTATTTAGATCTTCCTGAAGTTCTCTACCATTGTTCTCGTTTCTTGCTCTCTTCACAATCTTTGCATCATCTGCAAACATATTCATGAATGAATTTACAGCCTCTGGTAGATCATTTACATATACAAGGAACAAAAGTGGCCTTAAAACTGAACCCTGTGGAACTCCACTACTAACTCTTCTCCATTCAGACACTGAGTGTCTTACTCTAACCCTCTGTTCCCTTCCTTCTAAGTAAGTTTTTATCCATTCCAAGACATTTCCACCTATTCTAGCCATTGCTTGCAGCTTTCTAATAAGTCTCCCATGTGAAACAGTGTCAAATGCTTTCTGGAAGTCTAGGAATATGCAATCTGCCCAGCCCTCTCTTTCCTGTAAGATTCGGCTTACCTCATCATAAAATTCTAATAAGTTTATTACTGTTGATCTACCTTCTCTGAAGCCATGTTGCCTCACTGACAAAAAGTTGAAGGATTCCAAGTGAAGAGAGATATGTTTCCTTAGTAGTTTCTCCATAACTTTGCAAACTATGCTGGTCAAGGAAACTGGTCTATAGTTCAGAGCCGTGTCCCTCATTCCCTTTTTGAAGATAGGTATCACGTTTGCTTGTTTCCAGCATCTTGGAATCTCCCCTGACTCCAGTGACTTTTTAAATATGATACTTAATGCCACTGATATTGAGTTTGCGCATTTTTTAAGTACATGAGGGGATATGTCATCAGGACCTGTAGCTTTATGAACATCTAACTCCATCAGCGCCTTGCATACCTCTGTGGCTGTAAGGTTATGATTCTCTAATACCAGCCCTTGAGCTTCTATCTCTGCAATCTGAGGGGGTGGGGTATTTTCTACCGTAAATACTGAATGAAACTCCTTGTTCAATTCTTTGCAGATCTCTTCATCCGTCTCAGTGATGCTTCCATCCTCTCTCTTAAGCCTTAAAACCTGTTCTTTTACCTTCAGTTTTCCTGTGATAAAGCTGTGGAAAAGCTTGGGATTTTCTTTAGTCTTCCTGGTGATGTCCCTCTCATAGTCTCTCTCTGCCTCTTCTTTTACTTAGGTAGTCATTTCTTGCTCTTTTGTAGGTTTGCCAGGCATTTATGTTTTTTCTCCTCCTATACCTTTTCCAGCATTTGTCTCTCCACTCCTTAGCTCTTTTACACTCGTTATCGAACCATTTCTCTCTGGCATGAATAACACCTACTTTGGTGAAAGGTATGCAGCAATATACTATCTTTCCATATTTCTCACAAAATATGTCATACATTTCTTGTACAGATTTGTTGTAAAATAAGGTTCTCCAGTCAATAACTGCAAAAAGCTCATTCATTTTGATGTAATCTCCTTTCGGATAGTTCCTCCTCATATCCTCAGTGCCTCTACTCTCAGGAAGAATATCTTCAATGATATACTCCATCAACAACACACAGTGGTCACTCTTTCCAATTGGTGGTTCATACTCAATTGTTTCAATATCCAACACATTATCTGTGAACACTAGATCAAGTAGTGATGGCTCATTCCCACCCCTGGCCCTCGTTGGTTCCATTACATGTTGGTGTAGGAAATTCCCTTGTACACAATCTAGGAATCTTGCCCCGAATGAGTCCTCACCACTGTGTGGGTCAAGATTTATCCAATCTATCTCTTTATGATTAAAATCTCCCATAATCAAAATCCTACATTTTCTCTCCCGTGCCATGTTAACAACTGAGTTTATGACTTCAATAGTACCTATATGACTCTCCTCATAAACTTCTAGCCTATTTTGGTTCCTTGGTGGGTTATATACAACAGTTATTATAATGCTCTCTGACCCAGTATTTAAGCGAGCAACAAGAAATTCCTTGAACTCATTTTCTATAGCCAAGTTTATTTCTTCAACTTGAATCCTTTCACTTATGAGCAGTGCTATCCCTCCACCAGTCCTCTCAGATCTTTCAACCCTTAATATTCTGAAGCCCTTAGGAAAAACTGTGACATTGTTTATGTCCTCACTCAACTTAGTCTCTGTAATTGCTACTATATCTGCCTTACTGTAGTGAATCCTATCTTTTAATTCTACTGCCTTAGCAGCTAATCCATCAGCATTTGTGTATAACAATCTTAATGATGCCCCATCCCCTGATCTTCTGTCATTATCTTCTTTATCTCCCCTTTGTCTGGAAGAACTCTGAAATGAAAATTTTTCTTCTCTTCTTCATTTCTTTCCTCATTTAACCTTACCTCTTGCAACAAGTTTTTGATCTTTCCCATTTCTTCCTGTGTTCTGTATCGTCTAATGAACACTTCTTTGAATTCTTGAAGGTCTTTTAGACTTTGTTTTCTCAACAATATATCCCAACATGTTTCCCCTCTCTGAAAGGTTACTTTTGTTGGTCTCGGCTTTCCTTCCCTCGAATGTTTGCCTAGTTGGTGAATGTTTACAATATCCTCAGGACCACAAACTACTCCAAGCTTTCTTATCAGGTCTACAACCCTAGCTTTATTTTCTTCCAGTCTCCCCTGCCATGTTGGCTCCTGGGATTCGCTTATGCCTGAGATTACCACTGTCTTCTCTTTATCAAGGGCCTGTTTGTTCATTGGATTTGCCCTTTCCATCACAACGTCTTTCATTTTTTCTGATTACTGTCTCTTTATAGTCAACTGTTTGTATGTTTTCCAGTGCCACCACCTTTACAGCCTCTTTTACTGCCACATTCCCCTTTAGTGCCTCAGCAAAGGAAGTTTTCATGGCATCATGTTCCAAATTCAACTCCTGGAACTTTTTTCTAAACTGTTCAATATTTTCTTTAATTTGGACATTCCAAGCTGCAATCTCGTCTCTCTCAGAAGAGAGCAGTGAGCTAACATCTAATTCATTTAGGTTGTCGTTCATCTGTTTGTTTTTATCTTCTTGTTTAGAAATTCTGGTTTCTAGTTCACTCTTTTCCCCTTCTAGTTTCTTTATTCGTTTTTCTAGTTCCTTTCTCTCCTGCCCTTGTGCTTTATTTGCTTCCCCCAAAAGTCTTATTTTCTCTCTGAGTGTTTCATTCTCTTTCATTTCTGTATCCATATTCTGAATTTTTCATCAAGGCTTATAACCATTGCCTCTAAATCCTTGATTTTCTGTTATTGACACACCCACACACACTCGGGAGTGTGTGTGTGTGTGTGTGTTGTAGAGAGAGAGAGAATTTGCTTGCAGAGTCTAGCTTGGATTCCATGCATGATGCCAGGTTTGGAATCTTTCATATGTCTGTAGGCATTAAAACCGTACATCCAGTACCCAGAAATGGCTAATCTTCGAAATGCACTATGGATGGTATTTATCCGCGTACACCAACAAAATGAATCTATCGGATCAAGAGTGTTGGATATGTCTGTGATACTCAGCAAATATCCTCAAGCAACACTAGGCGAGAAAGAAAAAAAATTTACCTGGGCAGTTTGCTTGAGAATACACTTACACAATTGTATATTATAAGTGTTCTTAAACTGTTGGTTGTAATTATATTTGATGTAATTAATTACAGATGGATCAAGTAAAACTTAAATGACCCTTAAATGGTTATGTTAGGTTAGCTATATTAGATTAGGTTAGGTTAGGCATGAACTTAACCTAAGATGACCTAACAACTCACGGGGTTATTTAATAATCTGGGGGTTGCTAATCTTTACTCCCTCCTTTCAGACTTGTGGAATAAGCTACGTGATATGTTACAAAGGACAACGAGGAAAAGAGGGAGAACATTGGGTACCTTTTGAGCTCATAAAATCCAAACCTAAAATCCGCCTCAGACTGACCTAATAAAGATAACTGCATCATGGGGGGATTCAAGAATTTTTTCTGTAACTTTCGCAGACAAGAACAAGATTATACAATACTTTAATAAGAAAACGGTGACAGGGTGGGCTTAGGGATGGAAGGGAGAGGGAAGAGAGGTATACCTAATATTACAGTATATAAGGCACCTTGTTCTCCATTTCGTGTCATTTTTCCTTTAACGCTGAACGCTTGTGTTTGCAAAAAGCTCTTCAATTTAGCAACCAAAGGTATGTTTAATATTATCATTATTATTATTATTAGTAGTAGTAGTAGTGTTTATTATTATTATTATTATAATTAGTAGTAGTAGTAGTGTTTATTATTATTATTATTATTATTATAATTAGTAGTAGTAGTAGTACAAAAATTCAAGGGTAAATAGATATTTTGTTTTCTTCCAAGCTTTAATCTCTCTCTCTCTCTCTCTCTCTCTCTCTCTCTCTCTCTCTCTCTCTCTCTCTCTCTCTCTCTCTCTCTCTCTCTCTCTATTCCTACATCTACACCGAATATTATTTTATATTGATTACAAATTATTTTCCCTTCACATCTGACGAGTCTCAACACCCCATATCTCTCTCTCTCTCTCTCTCTCTCTCTCTCTCTCTCTCTCTCTCTCTCTCTCTCTCTCTCTCTCTCTCTCTCTCTCTCTCTCTCTCTAGATTTATTTATCATTTTCTGTATTTCATTCGCTCTTCTTGTTACCGATACTAGTACGTGACTGATCCTAACTTATTTGGGTAGAAGCTTTAAAAAAAAAAAATCATGAACCTCTTTTTATCAATGCCTGGCATTTAAATTTTACTGATTTATTATTATTATTATTATTATTATTATTATTATTATTATTATTATTATTATTATTATTATTATTATTATTAAGATGTGAAAGAAGGTACTTCAACGGAACTAACTATAATGATAACTTAGGAGATGAGATGACATTCCTTTCCTTTTATTCTTAATTCGTTCAGATTCGTAATAACAACGTTTTCCAGTTCACCCCCAAGACCTAGCTAACATCTAGCGGGTCGGTTCACGCAGTGAGTTTACAATAAAAAAAAAAATTCACTCAAAGAAAAAAGTATATACATATAAACAACCAAGTATTGTCACCTGAAGTCATTTTATTATTTATTATTATTATTTTAAGCCTGGGGGAGGGTGACACCACCAAATACCAGAGCACCACGATTTGCGGCTTTGTGGCTGGGATAGAAGCACGCCCGACTTTAAAATAATGATCATTTCATGTTTTTTTCAATACCTTTGGCAGATTTATTATTCCAAACGTGTATTTTACTAATGTACTCTATACTGGATATTTCTTATATAAGAACACCCGAGTTGTGGTTATGCAAAGGTAACAATACCGTACTGGATAATTTTTCTTACGCCTCGGCGAGATACATTTTTCCCTCAAAAGTTTGGCTGGTACACAGTGTCACTGTTGCACCGGATATTGGCTGTTATTGTTGTTGTTGTTGTTGTTTTACAACCACAAACCATCCGTGTTTGTCTTTGTTTCTCAGTGACAAAAAAAAAAAAAGTGGTCTGTAATCTGAGAGCAAAAACAGCAACAAGTATTCACTGCATTACTTTGGGTAAATAAACGTCATATTAAAATTGTATGTGCGTTAAAAATAGGACTGTAACGTTCGTGTTTTGTTTTTAAAATGCATGTAATTTATCTTTAGAATATCCAATCTCTAAGAAGAAAACTCCTCTGAGGGAGAGGGACGAATACTTTTTTTTTTTTTTTTTTATTCAGATAACTGTACATGGGGACATGGGCACTCCCAGTCATATTGCAGTTGATAACATTACAATCTATGTGGTTATGTATAAATAACATACTAGTAGAATTTGCAATTAATTTAAAATATCATAGCAAGTAATTAATAATAAAATATAGTGTAATAATTGAAGAGTACTTGAAGAGTAATCATTGTGACAATATTTTCAATAGCCCTTGTTGAGTGCTATCATTAAAATTCGTTTCACTTTTCAACAGTACTACTGCAGACAATTTGAAGCAGATATAGAATAACAATTTTCAGGTTAGAATAATAAGTAGGTACATACATATATATATACACACATACATACACACACACACATATATATATATATATATATATATATATATATTATATATATATATATATATATATATATATATATATATATATATATATATATATATACATGCATGCATTAATTAGATGAGCAATAGAAACACCACTGGGGCTTCATAGCCATACATATCAAGGAGAGAGAGAGAGAGAGTTTGTGGTATTCATTTCAGCAAAAGGAGTTATTCGTCCTTACTACAGATAAAGACACATCCATGCATACTCATACACATCATTGTCATCTGAGGGTAACACAACTGACGAATACTTCCTTCGTGTCTTTAAATTTGACTAAAGTGGGCGGAGCGAGGGGACTGGGAATCCCCTCTTCTGTATGTTCTTCCCGCAAGAGAGTCAAAGTATTTTGCTTTGACTTAGCCCCACCTTATTAGGGGGAACATGCCTCTTGTATATACAGTAGATACCGAAGAAGGGAAACAGTATATCTAATAATTATCGAGGTATAATGCGTTGACTCGCACGAAAAAGTATAGTTATATAACGGGGGATGATTGCTGTTGATGGCAACATGTGGTTGGAATCACAACCTTTAGACCATAAATCATTGATACTATCCGTGCTACAAATAATCTCTGTCTCTTATATGTATGCCAATTTTGGTATTTATATCATTACCACTGAATTTGAGAAAATATTAGAATTTACAAATTAATTTGATATGTAATATTCAAATTTAACGTTCACAAAAAAAAATCTGAATGCTTGATTTAAGGTTTCAAACATTACAACTATAAATTTGAGCCCATTTTTTCAGTCTAGTATCGAATATTAGAGACACTTCTCCCTGTATGGAAAAAAAAAATAACGTTTAAATTAAAATTCGTTATTCAATTCAAACATTGTATTTCCTTTATTATGAAGGTTATTCTGTTACAAAAGTAAAAATACACTTATAAGTAGACACGTAGATGAGTAAATAAGTAAGAGGATGATACACTTACAGCGAAAAGAAATAAAGCCTACCTAGAAAATGAAAACTACCTAGAATTAAGAGATTTTTTCCTTGTTGGTAGATAACGTAGGCCTAAGCTATTAAGTTCCAAACACCGCCTCGAGTGAGAAAGGAAAAGGTGAGTGCCCTTTAAAAGGCATACCAAATTCCTCCTTCCGAGAGAGAGAGAGAGGGGGGTACATGAGCTATTTTTCAATGTCAGTTGCAGCGTGTTATGCCATATGGTCGTTCGTCTAAATAGGAAATGGTTCCGTTTTACCTGCGTAAAACACTGAGGGTTTGACTGAAACACTTCAAAAACCACAAATCATAACTTTAAAGTGTTGGCAAAGTGCTATTTCTACTACTGCTACTACTACTACTACTACAGAGAGGCTTTCTATTCCCTTTTTATTCAAATTTTCCATAGATTCAATAATTTAGTAAGATTGTTTCCATGACCGTTGGCTTCACAATAGGCTTGCCAATATTGAATATAATTGCATATACAGATGACACTGTTGTGATTAGTCATTCAGAGTCTGAATTGGAGGTCCTTCTTACCACATTGCGCACATTTTTCGGTAAGCAGAGACTTAAAATTAATAAAGAAAGGACTTCTCAACAAAATTGGCCTCCCATTGTCAAACTTGGGGATGACTTTTTAGAGGCAGTTACCTATTATAAATATTTAGGACATGTTGTTGAGAGTACTTTACATGATCAAAAAGATACAGGAGACGGGAAGATACGAGCTTTGGGCTCTTTCCCGTAAACACAATTAGGTAATCACAGTACTCCGATTGTACAAACTGTACTCAAGAGCCTTTCCTGTTCTAAGAAACTTCTCGCACCGCAACATTGAGGTCCTTTTATAATTATTCTAAGTGTATTGTATGCCAGTGTATGGTTCGTGTCTTTGGTATTATAAAGCTACTTTTAGGAGGCCAATGCTTAAAATATTTGAAGTGGCCGTCAACAATATTCTTAAGGGCGGTTTACACGGTCAAACGGTTGGTCGAACGCGGTTCAGCAATTTCTTTAACATCACGTAGCCTTATTTCAGGCTAAGTACTGTAAAAAGCTTCATTATTCATTTAGCGGCATTATAGAACTGATTTTGCCGTTCCTAAAGTGTGGATACTTTGCTGAAGCAGTAACACGAGTGTTTAAAAGTGACCACAATGTGGATATTTGGAAATTTTATGTTATTACTTTAAAGGCACGAGTTTCCTGTGTGCAAAAACATGAACCTAGAAGAGAATAGTCACAGTGCCTTTTTCTTTTTTCTTCTATGATTGTGACACCAGGACAGGCCAAAAAAAATTATAAAATAAAACAGCCCTCATCGGCCCTGGGCACTAAGAATACATAAAGTAAAGAGAAACAGAGATGGAGAGTGTAATGACTTGTCAGATGTGAAGGGATAATAAAAGATGTGTGATGAATATCCAAGAATATTCAGCATAGCTTAATATTCTGTCCATCCCAGTAATGGGAATTAGGACCCCCGAAAAGAAATAAAAAGAAAAAATCTTAGCATTTCAGGCAGCTTATCGAAATCCTTTTTGAGTAATATCGTAAAGGAAATTTTTTCATTTCAAGTAATGTTTTCAATATATATATATATATATATATATATATATATATATATATATATATATATATATATATATATATATATATATATATATATATATATATATATATATATAAGTAGCACAAATGAATATAGGCTTGTTTGGCCTGTGTATCTTGCCTTGGGGCGTTGCTTCTGCCACCATATGCGTTTCCGGATAAGAAAAACTGGAAGTCTTTGCCTATCTGAGGGTGAAAATGGACACTAATGAAAAGCTTTCTCATACAGCCTCAAACACACAAGGGATGGAGCTCAAACACACACTCACGGATATATATATATATATATATATATATATATATATATATATATATATATATATATATATATATATATATATATATATATATATATATATATACATTTATATATATATATACATTTATAAATATATATATATATATATATATATA
Organism: Halocaridina rubra; assembly: GCA_037179515.1. NCBI lineage: Eukaryota > Metazoa > Arthropoda > Malacostraca > Decapoda > Atyidae > Halocaridina > Halocaridina rubra. Next base: position 16,540 of record JAXCGZ010000101.1, on the reverse strand, counting down.
TATATATATATATATATATATATATATAGAGAGAGAGAGAGAGAGAGAGAGAGAGAGAGAGAGAGAGAGAGAGAGAGAGAGAGAGAGAAATATATGAAAACAATAATTATACTACTGTCCTCAACAGTAATGAAAGTAAATTGAAAAAAAATATTTTTAGAAATAATATTTATATTAGAATATAACTAAACCAGTTCACCGTATTACACGAAGAATTATAGGAATCGAAAAAGATACATTTTAGTATCTAGACTTAAGATGTTACTTGTATGCAAAATATTTGTAAATTTTACTGAATAATATATATATAAATATATATATATATATATATATATATATATATATATATATATATATATATATATATATATATATATATATATATATATATATATATATATATACATATATATATATATATATATATATATATATATATATATATATATATATATATATATATATATATATATATATATATATATATATATATATATATATATATATATATAGCCCTCCATGTGATTTTGTCCTAAGTCCTGTAATTCTTCGTTATTTTAAGAAACAACAAAATAATCTTGTATTAGGAAGATCTTATTCTATAGACAATAATCTTTGTTGAGATTCTTCTTCTTCTTCCTCTATTTGCGTTCCCATTTTCATATGGGGTCGCATCTCTTCACTAGTCGTCTCCACTGGTTCCGGTCCATCACTTGCTCCTCCCCCAGCTGTATTTCCTTGCCATCTTGTCTCTTGTACACACAGTATGTTAATCTTCCTTCTCTCCATCAAATCCGCAACTTCTCTTCCTCTACCGGTCATGCTACCGATGTTAAAGAGTAGCAATGCTCAGGGTATGGACTCGCTTCTTTAGCCGCACCCGTCCATATTGATGCGGTAACCCTCGTCCAGTTTCAACAGAGGTCGGGCTCCTCTGTGCGTCGCATGAGCGGGGTACGCCCTGGCCATCTTCGGTATTCTCTCGACTGCTATCCATGGGTTTTGGCAAAAGGGTTTTACAGCCGGATGCCCTTCCTGACGCCAACCCTCCCCATTTTTCCGGGCTTGGGACCGGCACTGGGCTGCTATTTCTAGCAACCCAGAGGCTGGGTTATTATATCCATATTGTTCCGGTTTTACGTCACTGACTCCATTTACAACCAAGGACTAGAACGGTTGCCTTCTTGCGAAGGATTTTTTTTGACAGATGTAATCGTTACCCTGACTGCATGCCCTTGTTAACCTCAGACCGTGACGGGGCTCGAACCCTCGACCTGACTCCTCAGAGTCGCGGACGCTACCGCTTGAGCCACGGTGACTACATTATTCTTCTTCTTCCTCTATTTGCATTCCCATTTTCATATGGGGTCGCATCTCTTCACTAGTCGTCTCCACTCAGTCAAAAACTATCTCCCTTCGTATTTTTTAAAGTAGTATTAAAAAAAATTCCAGCTAACTGCAGTTCTTAATTTAACTCTGCGAAGTCAGACATAATCCATTTGCCTTGTGAATATTATTTTAACTACAATACCTTCACAAAACCCTGTAATATTTTTCTCACATTTTAGATGGGAATACAAATTGTCCATCAACTTCGCAATTACGCTAACAAGAAACGATCCAATTAATTAAAAAAGAAATATATGTATGTAAACTATCCATTATTTCCTATTGAATATTAATATATGATGACTCACGTTCCAGCCTCTGCGGTTCACCCAACCCACTTCCCCCAATAAAAAGAGAAGTGGTTTCGCACCTACATTCCACCGACACCAGACGCTTGAATGAAAATTGTTTTCGTGGCTCTACGATTTCTCGAGGTAGAGCAGTAATTAAAACACTTGACGCGAGAAAGTGACTAATCGGTTTTCAAGCCCACCACGAGACATCTAGCTTTTAGTTCCCCAACTCCTAACTGTGTAAACCCTAATTCGAATAAGGATTAATCAGCAACACATGAAACGGCAAACAAACAAAAAATACCGGTATTGAGACATAAATTGTTCTCACGTACCCCCCCCCCCCCAGACCCCATATTTTTTCTTGTCGATCTAAGGACAGTTCGATGTCGAGTCTTCCTTCAGTTACGATTCGTTTTCTCTGCCTACAGCACCACCGAATATTCTTGGATATTCGTTACACATCTTTTACTGGCCCTTCACATCTGACAAGTCACAACACTTGCCATCGCTGTTTCTCTTTCTTTTTGTTTTCTTCGTGCCCAGGCCCGATGAGTGCAGATTTTTTTTTTTTTTCAGTCCTGGTGTCACAATCATAAAATAAATAAAATTAGATTAAATGAGAAAAAAAATCTCCCAAATTTGATATATTATTAAGTAAACACTCAAAAACACTACTGACACATCACTCATGACGAGGACTCGACCCTAGGGCTTTGGAGAGTAGTTCTCTAAGCTGAAATTCACATTTAACTATGAACGAATAGCAGGTGTTCTCCCGTTATACTACAGTTTTCTACATGTCATCACCATGAAGTACAAGAGGTATAACTCAATGTTTTAGACTGAAGGAAAATTGTTCACTGGAGAGTAGAAAAACTGGAGGGGTGAAATCTACTTACAGCAAAGTGAAATACTGTGTAGCATTATCACAGCCAATTGTTAAAGACAAGAGTGTACTTGAATCATTTGTCACTCCAGCTTTGTAGTTCACAGCAGGTAAATATTGACAACAATGGTAACACAACAAACTGATCCCATAGAAAAGCTCAGTTTTTTTTTAATGAGGATAACTCTATTATCATAATCGTCATCACCATTATTATTATTATTATTATTGTTATTATTATTATTAGTAGTAGTAGTAGTAGTAGTAGTAGTAGTAGGCAATTCAATGAAATTAGCCTGAAGGGGTAATCTCTCATTTGCTGACGCTGGCATCTGGTCTCGATCAGCCCTTAGGACACACGCATCCTTGCATGTAAGATCTTGGAGAAAATTGTCTAAAAGAGAGGACGTTCTCTGTGCCTGGGCACTGCAAGGTACCAAAACCCTCGGGCTGATACATCACATACATACATAATAGTGCCCTTCATATCGTCCTTGGGGTTCAGCATTTATTTTCGATTTATAACTTCCTTGTTTCATGAGAATCATATACTACGTGAAGACATTTCCTTGAAATTCTCAAAGGCAATATGATTTCTGATTTACGCGAGAATATTTAAATCCATTTAACTGCTTTTTAATCATACAATTATTTAGAAATTATGTTCTCTGGGAAAAATACAATAGAACATATACTAGATACTTGATAGATCTGATTTTGAGCACCTTAGTAATATCAGAAAAAAATCACGCAAGTGGCAAGACATTTTTAAGTTAATATGAAATGTTCAATATAACAATATACTTTCTTACTTTTTTCAGATGAGTCTTTCCACTGTTCTGCTCCTGTCTTCATTAGTTGTATTAATCAAAGGAAATGCGGATACCCAAGACTTAGAAATCCCACAGGTGACAAGACTTTTAACCATTGAGAATCTCCTCAGGACTGAAGTTACTACTATGAGTTACACTAAAATCGTTTATCCCACCTGTACTGCTACAGTCCCGGGTATTGTCAGTTGTGCCCATCAAGAACACATCAAACCTTCTGGTGCTTTTGAAAGCTCGTCTGTTACGTAAGACTATTTTGTTTCGTTATTTTTTTTTGGGGGGGGATCTTGTAAAGATGAGTAGCCCCTTAGATTAAGTAAAGATAACGAACGACTCTCCTGTGCACTGAATAACCCCGTGAATTAAGTCAGATTAGTTTGATGAGGATAGGCATTAACCTGACCTAAACTAACCTAACCTAACCACATAATTTACGGGGTTATTTAATATACTGGGAAGTCGTTATCTTTACTTGAACTTATCCCTCCCAGAATCCAATGTAAAGTTAAATAGCCTTGAAAATTATTAGATAAGGTTTGGCTTACTCTGTACACACGAATAACCCTCGAGCACCCTTGGGTTACTTTTCATTACGAGATCCTTATATATATATATATATATATATATATATATATATATATATATATATATATATATATATATATATATATATATATATATATATATATATATATATATATATATATATATATATATATATATATATATGTATATATATATATATATATATATATATATATATATATATATATATATATATATATATATATAAATATATATATATATTATATATATATATATATATATATATATATATATATATATATATATATATATATATATATATATAATAACAGAGGAAGATGAACAGTACATTAACTCACGGTCTGTAAAGTCCAGCATTTTGTATATGATCTTTTAAATCTTTCAGAATCCCAGCAGACTTCAGCAGTGATGGAATATCTCACTCGTATCACGTTGCCGAAGTGGTGATGCCCTCTTGCGATTGCTTAGACAACCCTAAGGGTAGAATGCCACGATTGCTAAATCAAAACCTCATAACAATTAAAGCTACAACAGTTCTCACCACTTACACCACAATCACTTACACGGATTCTTCCACAACCGTTTCAATTACTTACAATGGTTGTGTCCCAAGTGATGCACCCACAACAACACTATGTAATGCTTAAGTCTACACTGAATATAAATGGAGTATAGTTAAAATAGATAATAACTAAGTCTCCATGTGTGTCCGCAATAATATAGAAAATTTGATTTGGAAACCTTAATATATTAGTTAAAAATTTACCCTATGCAGTACTGAACAAACAAACAAATATTACTCACTATGTTATAAGGAGTAGTTAAGCCATTCATTAGTGTTAATTTCTTAAATTCTCTCTCTACATATGATTATGTAAGACTGACTAAAGTCGAAAACAATCATATTGTAAAATTCTACGAGTAATGTTAGCAAGTTAATATAACTGTGTTTATTCATCTGTACTATTTTACTGTTAATCATCTGTCTATGCAACCTATTTCAAGCAATTCATTAATAACCCCAAAATATATAATTACTCCAAAATGTGTTCTCATAAATGTCGATTCCATTTATTGATAACTTCTCAAATTTTCCAAAATTTGGTAATTATCAGCACTGTTATTAGTTCAAAGATCAATTTCACATTGAAAATATTGTAATACATGGTTATTTCTCGAATACTTTTAACAGTTTTGTAAATGTATTTAGAAATATTAATTATTTATATGTACAGTGACCTCAGTCAAGAACATTACCTATATGCAAACAATATATCACAATAAACAGAGCTTGAACAAATACTTAAAAAAATAATAATAATAATAATAAACTCGTCAAACCTAGAACTTTTAATATCAGAGGCGGATGCTATATGGATCGCCTCTGCATTAAAATCAGTCTTGAATTTTGTTTAAGAAGTGAATAATCTCAGTTATCCACACTACTGCAATTCTGGGATTGGTACATTACATGACAGCCATTTTGGGGCAGGCTGTTTAACCGCTAAACCTATTTTGGCAACAAGATATTTAGCTAGCACTAGGAGATTTATATTTTGAGAACATAGCCTAACAATCATTACAAAACGAATAGGGCCTATATGGCCTTGTCAAAATGTCAGAGCCTAAACGATATTGCCCAATCTTTCCACGTCATTCCATACTTCCTTGGACATGGCTATAGCAATCAACCCATGAACTCCCCCACACAATACAAAATGTACCCACACAAGGTAGGTTTTAATCTACGACAATATTCACCACAATTCACAAAAAGGATAAAAGAACAACCCTTACATTGGAGCAGCACAGAGGTCAAAACTGTTCACCATTTAATGTCATTACTTAAGGCCCTATCACATGGGAAAATTTTTCAGGCAACATCATGCACGCCAACAAATAAGTTCATATTCAAAGCCATTTTTGCTCTTTGTATACGTTAATGACCTACCAGAGTCTGGAAATTCTTTCATGAATTTGCTTGCAGATGATGCACAGATTGTGAAAAAAAATGTAAAGATGAGAACAATGGTAGAGAATTTCATGAAGACCTAAATATTCTGCATGAGATGTTAAAAAAGTTATATTGAAATCCAGTACTTCAAAATGTATGGTAATGAGAATGGGTACAATTGCGAAAATGTTCATACCTGGATACTCAATACCATTTGCAGAACTTCAAGACAGAGAATGAGAGATCTAGAAGTAAACATACTGGCAGATTTGTCTCCAGAAATGCATATAAATGGCATAGTAAGGGCAGCTTATGCTTTCTTAGCAAATTTAAGGGTAGCCTTCAGGCACATTGACAAGGAAATGTTCAGAAATATTTATGTAACCTATGTGATGCCAAAACTTGAATATGAAGCCCCCTTTTGAAATCCACCCTTGAAAAATCACGTAGTTAAGATGGAAAAAGTTCATAAATATGCCACGAAACTGGTGCCAGAAATACGCAATCTCAGTTATAAATGAGGCTTAGGGAATTAGACTTACAATCACTTGAAGCTAGAAGAATGAGGGGAATATGGTGCTCTAAATTCCTTCAGGGTTTTGACAGAGTGGATAGGGATCAATATTTTAATATAGCTGGCTCTAGAGTTAGAAATCATAGTTTAAAGCTGCATGAGAAAATTTCTATGCAGGATGTAAGGGAGTACTTTTTTAGTGTAAGAATAGTTGCTGATTGGAATTCGTTAAGCAAGGAGATAGTTTTAAGGACAAATATAATATGCATCAATGAGTACAAAAATGGAACTGACAAGGAGACGGGGAGTTACGAGCATAGAGTTTTCTCCCGTGAGTACAATTAGGTAAATTACACGCCTTACAGTCTTCAGCAATAAAGCAGACGACCGTCAACCAGAAGCATGCAACAACAGTGAGAGCGAGAAGAGAAATTTCTGAAGATGGATGAGATGATTCGTACAATTTTAACTGTTGGACTGCATGCCATAGCACTGCACGGAGAAGAAAAAGAAGAGAAGATTAGCAAGAAAATTAAGAATCAATCAGACCTGTCCATCCGCAAATCCAGAGGCAGACGAATGCTAAACTGTAAACAAACCAAGAAATAACATATAGATTTCATGTTCAAATATAATTAAATAAGTCTGTGTAAGCCAGTGTTTCTCAACCTTTTTTAAATCAAGGCGCACTTGTAGAGTAATTAAAACTCTGAGGCGTACTTAATATATCAATAAGATAAAATTATAACTGGGAAAATTATAAAAAAAAAGGCTCTTGAACTAAGCATGAATATTTAAGATATTACAATATATTGATCAAGTATGCTTGTGTGAGACCTGTGCTTGATGTGCTTTGACATTTTTTTTAGTATTAGGCCTTATATGTGATAAGCATACTCTCATTTCCTCATCAATACATATAATATTTGATCTATTTTAACATTTAATGTTGGTAAATGCAGAAAATCCTAATTCACAGAAGTATGATGTGGAGAACTGCAATAAAAAATTTAGTGCTTTACGAGCTATTGAAGGATATTCTGCTTTGATGAAAATCCATAATTGATAAATGGGCATCTCTTTGTTTGATTTTTAAGATGTCCCTCACGGTACTTAGGTCAAAGGATTACTGCCGATTCCTGGACTCAAATGTCATTATAGCTACTTCTCACATTCTTTAGGACGGACTGTTCTAAGATTCTATATTGACCATTCACGAGAGAGAGAGAGAGAGAGAGAGAGAGAGAGAGAGAGAGAGAGAGAGAGACTGATTTAAATCCCTTGAGGAAGGGAAAAGGTAATGAATTAGCCATTCTTCTTTAAAGATTAAGGGAATGAGCATCCAGTTTCAAATATCTTACGACAAAGACTTGACTCAGACATAGGAGCCAATTTTGTAGAGATACAGATTTTTTTATATATAAAAAATCATAAATTATTTTTTGATTAACTTGGGGCGCACCTGGCTACCTTTCAGAGCGCACCAGGGCGCCTGGGCACACCGGTTTAGAAACGCTGCTGTAATCAATACTTAGGAGCCAATAATTGAATGTATTTTATTTAAAATTATATACCCTTTTAAATAAATAACAATGATCCGATATTATATATATCTCGCAGAGTACTAACTATAAGTTTTCAGCAACTTCTTTTTCTATTGCCTGAATTGTCAGGCAATGTCGGTCATTTCCATAGCAGCTTGTTGATGGAAATCTCTGGTTTCAGACAACATGCTGTCGCCCAGCAGCGTGTTTGCTGACAAATTGTAGGAAAATTTCCACAAGTGATAGGGCCCTAAGTTGTAACTAGCTGATTAACAGCTTAAAATAAAGTCCTGTTAAGATTTAGTGTTCTTATAGGAGCATGGTAAATAGTCGATACACAGGGCTCTGAGTTTTATGATAACTCCATGCTACAATCTAAAATACAAACATGCTTCAATTCATTATTGAATTATACCACTATTCATATTAATCCAATTCTTGCTATTATCAAGCACATAAGTAGCAGAATAAAGCAAATTTAAATTAAATAGAGAAACTTTAACTTCTTCAATGTCTTAAATTCAAGCAAACTCGTAATCAAAGAAGGTAAAATCTAGTGTCATTACAACAAGCTCAAATTCATTATTAAATCATATCACTATTAATATTAATCAAATTCTTACTATTAGCAATCAGATAAGTAGCAAAATCGGTTAACTCGTATTCAAAATCTAGCCTCATTACAATTTCTCCACCACCACTCTTCTCTAGTTGTGTCTCTCCACCACCAATCTTCTCTAGTTGTATTTCTCCACCACCACTTTTCTCTAGCATTGTCACTCCACCACCATTCTTCTCTGGTTGTATCTCTCCACCACCGTTCTTCTCTAGTTGTGTCTCTCCAATACCACTCTTCTTTAGTTGCATTTCTTCACCACCACTCTTCTCTAGCTGTGTCACTCCACCACCACTTTTCTCTGGTTGTATCTAAAATAATCAGTGTTGCCACTTTGTGGATAATATTCACAATTTGTGGATAAAATCAGCCTTTGTGGATCGCTTTGTGGATTCAAAAGCTGAACAGAATTTATGGATATTTATAAAGCTAAACATGGATATATTTGTGGAAATTTAATATTGAGTGGATTTTTTGTGGAAAAAGAAGTTATATCCATTCAGAAAGCAAAATAAAATAAAAAATACAAATGAAATTATATAGAAAACCTTTCTGCAATATCAAAACATTTAGAACTCATGTTTCCATTCTGCCGGTTTTCCTGACATTGGTACTTGAAACCTATTACCACATATCCAAACGTTACCAACGTATCATACGCGTATTGCAATCATGGCTCGTATCATTCCCTTCTAAGACCGATGTTGCTTGTGCGATTCTGCACGACCAGGTCACAGTAACCACTGACCAGTCAGTCAATCGCCGGTCAGTCAAAACTCTGCCCTACTTTTCTTAATTAGACCCTCAGAAAGTGGCTCAGTCATGAGTGACAAGAAAAATAACCAGAGATATTGTTCTGCTTGGGAGAATGATTCCAGATTCAAAGGTATTTAGAATTCTTTTATAATATATATATATATATATATATATATATATATATATATATATATATATATATATATATATATATATATATATATATATATATATATATATATATATATATATATATATATATATATATATATATATATATATTATGATTGTGACGCCAGGACGGGCCCAAAAAAATAATAAAATAAAACAGCCCTCATTGGGCCTGGACACGAAGAACACAAAAAGTAAAGAGAAACAGAGATGGAGAATGTAATGACTTGTCAGATGTGAAAGGATAATAAAAAATGTGTAATGAATGTCCAAGAAAATATTATATATATATATATATATATATATATATATATATATATATATATATATATATATATATATATATATATATATATATATATATATATATATATATAAACTTACCTTGTTTATAGAATTATTTTGATTTGTATATAGTGCAGTTTTTTTTTATTGCAAACTTTTTTTTTTAATATGCAGTTATAATTATTTAACCAAGAAACATACCATTATTGGGGAGGGCTAGGTAGAGGAACTTATTTTGAATGAGCAAAAGGTCTCACTTTCTAATGCAAAATGAGTCCCTAATTTATAAAATGAGATCCATTTGTTGGTTAAATATGTATGCCATCATATACATTTGCTTAGTTATTTATTTGTGATTAAATTTATGAATATGGTTGAAGACTTTGAACGAATAGTACATTCTCTATTCAACTATAATTACAGGATGGCTACAACCATATCCTGAGGATGCTACAAAGGCCAGATGTAAGGCCTGTGGGACAGTTGTACAAGCCCATATGACGTCACTTGTGACTCATGCTTCATGGAAGAAACATATGGACACTATAAAATCATCAGGAAGTAAAGTGCAAGTATCCATAAAGGATAGTCTCCAGCCAGTGGTGAATGACCCTTCAAAAGTAGCAGAGTTGAAACTAGCAGTTTATGTGGCAGAACATTCATCTAACTTATCAGTAGATCATTTGGGTGAACTGATTCCTCTGCTAGATCAAAAGTCAAATGTTTTGGAAAAAATAAAGTTGCACCGCACTATATGTTCCCGATTACAGAAATATGTACTTGCACCAAGTTTCACCAAACAACTGATGGAAGAAATTAGAGACCAGCCTTTTAGTTTGATTATTGATGAGAGTACAAATGAAGCTAAAATTCTTGTTTAACTTTAAGCATTCGGTTTTTCAGTCCAAAATAGGGAGCAATAGTTGACACCTTCTACAGACTTGTTCCCCTTAAAAATGCTACTGCAGAAACTGTATATAGGACTGTAAAAGATTGTTTGGAGGAGGACACCTTTGATATTCATAAACTAATTGGAATTGGTACAGATGGACCTAAGTCTATGGTTGGACGCACTCACTCTCTTATAACATTATTGAGACAGGATAATCCAGAGATCACATTAATCAAATGTGTATGTCATTCGCTTCACTTAGCAGCAAGTAAAGCATATGATGGGCTTCCCACAATTCTTGACGATATAGCAAAAGAAACTCACACATGGTATGCTAACAGCCCAAAAAGAATGCGCACTTACAGTGAGTTATATCAAGTTTTAGAAAACTCTGCACCAAAAGGAGTTCCAGGGTTAGCTAGCACACGCTGGTTGTCTCGTTTAGAGGCAGTAACTGTAATTCTGGATCAATGGGATGCACTTAAGCTCCATTTCTGTATATCTGCTACGAATGAATGCTGCCATACAACACATCAACTTAGCCAAGCATATAATGATCCTCAGAATAAACTCTGCCTATTGTTTGTTCGTAAGACTCTCAAGGAAGTTGTAAGAGTAAACAAACTTTTTCAAGGACAGAATGTAGACATCACGGAGCTTACAGAGGATCTTCTCGACATGTACCGAAATATTAAGCTAATTGTAGTTGAACCAGAATTTCTGTCAAAATGCAACTGAATGTCATCAACTTTCGATACGAATTCAATACTTATGCTAATGCCTGTCCTTTAAATGACAGCCAAATAATGTATGTGAAAGATCGTTGCCAAAGATATGTGTTGGAACTTCTAAATCAAGTATAGATGCGATTGCCTGACAATGTTGAAACTTTGTTAATGCTTAAGAAATTCCACCCTGCAATTGCTACTTCTCAGCACAAAGACTCTATTGTGTCAATTGCCTATAGATATCAATCAACCTTCACAGATATGGATAGCCTGGAAAATGAATGGAATGTTGTGAACTTAGATCAGTGGCCCAAATCTTGTTTGAAAAACAGTGTTTGTTTCTGGTCTGAAGTGAGAGAGAAAAAAAATTCTGCAGGGGAACCAAAATACCCCAATATTTCATGTTTAGCATTGTGTTTATTTACATTACCTTTCTCTAATGCCTCTGTTGAGCGCATATTTTCGTAGATGAATGTCGTGCACAGCAAGCTTAGAAATCGGTTCAGTGTAAGATTTGTAGAAGCAATTCTTCAAATAAGATATGGATAATCTCCTCAAGGAAAGTCCTGTGTCAATTTTGAGCCATCTTTGGATATGTTAAGAAACGTCAATGCAAAGGGAAATGCAGAAGGTGATGACCAAGAATAAATTGTATCCCTAGAACTGGATGCACAATAAGAAGTAGCATATTTGAAACAAATCAAAACAAAAGGATGATTTTAATTTCAGTTATCTTTTCATACCATATATTTACACTTAAGTAAAAAAAAAATGCAGAATGCTTTAATTTCATAGAAATTATTTGTATTTCAGTTATTTTTCTAAGAATTTTTTTTTTAAATATAAGGCTTACATTTCAAAAAATGACTATGATTAAGTTAATATATTCAATATTACAAAAAAAATTTAGTTTGATTTCACTTAAATTAAGTTTCTTTGTTTTATGAAGTCAAATAATGTACTGCCACCATAAAACTTTAGATTTCATTATCATGAAGTAAAAAAGAAAATTGTGGATTAATTTGTGGAATACTGAAACATTTTTGTGGATATTTTGTGGATAAAATGTCACCTGTACGAGGATCATGAGTGATAGCAAAGTGGCAACACCGTGTAATCTCTCCACCACCATTCTTCTCTAGTTTTTAGAACATCTCAGGCCACTCCTCTCGTGATCTCCGCTGTTCCTTGTTTCCTTCACTTCATAGTAGTAGTAGTATAGTTGGGTGGGATATGCCTTTTGCAACGGCTCCAAAGTCTTGTTTTGCTTTGCTAGATTGTTTGTGCAGTTTTTATTATTTGATTTCTTTTTCTGCAAATTCTTTTTATAATTTTTTTCTTTCTTTGACGTCTTTTTTACTACAATATTTAAATAACAATATATAAACAATTATTTCAATTTTCTTTTCTATACCTGGTTGTGCTAAAAAACTATATTATGTTCTTATTTGTGCATATGTTTCACAATATAGTAGAAAATGTTCTAGGCTCTGTCCACATTGTTTTACACGTTGGGCAGGTAATATCTTTATTTTTTTATTTATTTCTCCATCGCTGGTGTAGGGTGTTTGTTCGGCATCTTTCTAGTAATCTCGATTCCTCAGTATTGTCATACCATGTAATTTCTTGTATGTTGTTTTTGTATTCTTCATGTAGTACCAAAGTTGATTTGTCTTCTATTTCCGTATTCCATACTTCATACAAGTATGGAATACTTCCCAGTCATCGTCCCCACATTAAGAGTGCCCATCCGCAGCACCACCTCTGACACTCTCCCTCGAGCTTGCATCTTTAACCCAGCCTGTCCATGACTGGGTAGCCCTTGCTGTCTTTCCGGAGGGGTCAGGCGAAGCCCTAGTATGGTGATTATTAAATGCGCGAGACAGTATTCTTATAAAAGAATAAAAAAAAAAAACTTTCGCCGGACATTAGGCTATTCCGATAAAGATGAAAAGTGACGATTTTGATAAATTAGATACATTCGATGGTACTTTAGTGTTCGGTCTACCAAGGTATGGTTACTGTATGACCCGAATGAGATTGGGAATTGAATTAAATACCAAAACGAAGACACGAGTGAGCTTGGGGAATCTGTAATATGAACATAGTGGCATTCAGATAGAATGCGTTCATTTCTAAGTATAGCAGATATATGCTATAAGGTTGAATTCCTTTTCACCTTCTGTGGTGTGTAGTTGGTAGCGCCTTGACTTAGTAATTATAAGTCCTAGGTTCGAGATACCTCAGATATACATAAGAGCTGGGAAGAGGGAGACATAAAATCAGATGTTGAAGACATAGCTGAAATTAAGCATTTTCCAATATTTCCAGACAAAACCCAACCAAATACAGATTTCATGGCAACAGTTTCTCCTACCTGCTCAGCATCCTTTGGGGTTATGAGGCTCCAGTAGTAATCCAAACCAATAAGAATATCTAATTCTAAAGGAGAAGTATCATTAAAATCAACTGCTAAATTTAAATGACAGAAAGCATCTAGAATATGGGTTGGTACTACTGGTCTTACTAGTAGTGGGTTACAAATCTTTGGAATACCTGTAGCAAAAATGGAAACAATTTTACCTTTATCATCTAAAACCTGTTATTTGTATACATTACTTTGTATATCCCTACTAGAGGCATGGCCACCAAAACTACTATAAGGGGCTTCAGTTCTGGTGACCCAATCCGGTTTGCATTTATTTACACATTTATTGCTAACATAGGTACGATCACAGCCACTGTCAAAGAGCAGCTTAGCAGTGATAATGTCCCCCTTGATATTTACTACCTTTACCTTAGCTGTTTGTAACACAGTCTTATTACTATAGTGACCTGACAACATTGTAATTGCAGAGGGCCCACTTGGGTTATCATTTGCTACCAGTGTATTTGCTTGGGGGACTACTGGTTCATTCAACTTAATGCCACACATGGTCCCATTATGATTACCATTACACTTGGCACATTTGACCTTACACTTTCCAGAAATATGGCCACTATTTAAACATTTAAAACAAATACTTAATTCTTTCATTTTATCAAACCTCTGTTCACCATCCAATGCTAAGAATTTAAAACATCTTTCAGATCTATGATTTTTCTTATCACAAAAAACACAACTTAAGTTTTCTGTTGGAGAAATTGCATGTAATGCAGAGGCTGTGAACAACTTTTCTTTATTTTCTTTACGAAAAACTTTCTTTTTCTCCTCATTCTTAGCATTAGGCTAGGAGCTGGGGTATGGCTCTTATACATTTCACTTCTTTCAAGAACTTCAATTTCCTTTTTGAGCCATTTTAACAACCAATCAAGATCACTTTCATGCCCACCACAATTTCTTGACCACAGTAATCTCAACTCAGTTGGAAACCTATGCACAATTATGGGAGCCAAGAGAACTTCACATTGCTTGCCTGTAATACCTAGGGTATCCAAACTTCTTGTATGCTTTATCACCTCATCACAAAGTCTCCACAATTGGGTAAATATAATTCTTACCTTGCTCTGTTGGTACTTGCAGAGAAAGAATAGCCTGAACATGTGCATGAATAATGCATTCAGGTTTTCCAAATCTCTCCTTAAGTTGATCGACGACTGTCTTATAGCTGACACTAGTGTGTGGTACTCCTTCCACCACATCCTTAGCAGGACCGTCTAACAATGACAACAAATATGTTAACTTGCTAATAGTAGGCAGATCTGTATCATCTATATGGGAGGAAAATTGATCCCAGAAACTCTGCCACTGGGTAATTTCACCATTAAATCTAGGTAATTCTAATTTAGGAAGTTTTGCATGAACTGAGGACGTTCCAGAAACTGTAGAATCATTGTCATTATCACATACTGAAATTTCTTTAAGTCTATTGGCACACTGCAACCTGGTATGCCTAGCCTTCTGTCTAGCTGCATCTACCTGGTTTAGATAACTGTCTAATTGATCAGAATCTGTTTCTAATTCAATTTGATTTCGCACTTCTTCTAGTTTCATACGTCTTTTATCAAATTCATCTAGGGCTTCTACTAACTCACTAGAGGTAGGTGGTGGATCTTTGGCTAGTAAACTATCTATTTTCTTGCTAACTCGAGTCAACCACCCATCTGCTGCTGCCTCAGCCTTCTTAAGCTGCTCCATTATCTATTTTCTAGTGGATGACAGCTGCTAAAATATTACTAATAGTTCTTACCGGATACTAAAGAATTCCCGGGTCTGGGCACCATAATATCAATTACTGATATTCACTTAATAGCAAAATCATAAATTTAGAAGGCAAGGGTTTTTAAACAAACAGCAGCCTTTTTCTTCATCTCTATATTCTTCGTTAAACAATACAATCTTATAAACAAAATAAAGCATTCTAACATTTAACAAAAACAGTCTTTCTTTTACATCAGTAAATCATAAATATTATTTTCATAATTTTCCTAATTAACTACTAAAGTATAAATAATTACCTAATAAATTATTACTATGAATAAAGGGCAAAAGATTATATGTGAAATAATTTAGGAACATTTAAAGGCCTGCAAACTAAAGAAAACGGATGCCAGCTGATCCTAAAATGAGGCGTAACTAAACTAAAATAAATAACTTTGCACATACATACATATACCTTGGCTGTTTCCCCCTTTAATTGGGGGGTAGCCGACATCAAAAAAAGGAAAACAGTTTGGGGAGAAGTTATTCTCCCCTCTACTCCCCCTCTTCTTTGACGTCTCACAAGAGGTTGATACAAGGGGAGGGGATTCCTAGTCCCCCCGCCCCGTCCACTTTTAGTCGCCTTTTACGACACGCAGGGTATACGGTGAGGCTATTCTTTGATATTGTGCCCGCCCCACAGGGCACAGGATATATATATATATATATATATATATATATATATATATATATATATATATATATATATATATATATATATATATATATATATATATATATATATATATATATATATATATATATATATATATATATATATATATATATATAAATATATATATATATATATATATATATATATATATATATATATATATATATATATATATATATATATACCTACCTATATATACACACACACACACACATATACATATATATATATATAC